>WNWK01014402.1:0-51413 GCA_009830355.1 Cherax destructor | reverse complement strand
GTCTCGCCAATCGAGCTGTTGAGGGAAGAGTTCAATGTACACTGAACATCTGAATAGCGTCATCCCATGTAGTACAACTCGGATTAACGGTTACTCTGAGCACCTCCAGAACTTTGCGGTTTGTACGTTCAGCAAGACCATTACTCGCGGGTGACGTGGAGCTACTGGTGCTTGGTGAATGTCAAACCTGGAACAAAGGTCCTTCATTGTGGCATTTATGAACTCCGACCCATTGTCTGACAGGAGAACACGTGGGCAGGTATGACGGAGAACGATACGCTCACGGAAAGCATTTGCGACTGTCTCGGCCGTTTGTCAGGGATGGGTACTAACTCGCAGTACCGCGTCAAGTTATCTACCATTACAAGCAGGTGTTTATTACCCTTCTCCGAGGTCGAGAAATTCGTCAACAGGTCGACAGAAGTTCTCTCCCAGGGCTCCTTTGTAATGGGATACTTCAGAATGGGATTGCTACCCTGAGGCTGTTTCAAACTGCCGGCACTATGGTGCTGCCCTCTATAGGCCTATCAAGGTCGGGCTGGTCAGCCATGCTTCTCTCTCACTAACACGGCCTACCTCACTGAAGCAGCATCTCCTCCTACGAACTGGCTCCCGGTCCCCTCGCACTCTGTCCCCGTGTACACCTACACCTTGCCATTAATAAACTGAGTCTAGTCATCGGCCGTATCTCTGCACCTTCGCTACCATTCTACTGCCCAAGTAAGCAAGCTAAGAAGATAGACTTAACAGTGGTGACAGCGGTGGGATTGAGCAACATAACTTTGCAACCTGGTTCCACCTTACTTTCCTTAGCGTGGGCGTTGCGATCAGACGTGAACCTATCTGTGGCTTTTATTAGGTTCTCACGTACTCGCTGGAAAACAAGCTGTGTGGTCCGCATCTTAACTATACCGGTGTTATCGGCGTCATAGATTGGGCTAGGCGGAGCAAACAGGATTTCGTACGGTAAACGCTTATCATAGCCGTACAAGGCAAAATGGGGTGTCTCGCCAATCGAGCTGTTGAGGGAAGAGTTCAATGTACACTGAACATCTGGAATAGCGTCATCCCATGTAGTACAACTCGGATTAACGGTTACTCTGAGCACCTCCAGAACTTTGCGGTTTGTACGTTCAGCAAGACCATTACTCGCCGGGTGACGTGGAGCTACTGGTGCTTGGTGAATGTCAAACCTGGAACAAAGGTCCTTCATTGTGGCATTTATGAACTCCGACCCATTGTCTGACAGGAGAACACGTGGGCAGGTATGACGGAGAACGATACGCTCACGGAAAGCATTTGCGACTGTCTCGGCCGTTTTGTCAGGGATGGGTACTAACTCGCAGTACCGCGTCAAGTTATCTACCATTACAAGCAGGTGTTTATTACCCTTCTCCGAGGTCGAGAATTCGTCAACAGGTCGACAGAAGTTCTCTCCCAGGGCTCCTTTGTAATGGGATACTTCAGAATGGGATTGGGACCCGTGACAGTACCCTTGTGTTGTAAGCAAACGACACACTGGTGTACATACTTGGCAATTTCCGCTGCCATCTTAGGCCAGAAATATTTCATTCTAGCCTGTTTGATGCTGCGGTCCTTCCCGGGGTGCGCTGCGCCTGGGACATCGTGGATCAACTTGAGAGTCGTGGGCACCAGGGACTCCGGTATCACCAGTTGGTGTACGGTTCTGCCGGGGTCCACTAGTCGAGCTCACGACACAGTACTCCTTGATTGACCACTAAGTCTGTCAGCGGAACGGGCGACTTGACTCGCGGGCCAACGTCCTCCTTGGTTAGGAATCGAAGGACTGGTGACCACACCGGGTCCTGCCGTTGGGCTCTCTCTAGGTCCTCGACGGAGAACGAGTTGTCTGCACTGACAAAGGCTATATGCCTCGACAAGGCGTCGGCCACGACATTTTGCTTACCCGGTACATAGCAGATTTCGGGATTGTAGTCGTTAAAGGTGAGAGACCACCGAGCATGTTTCCCAGAGAGATTCTTGTTTGCAAAAAGGGATAATAACGGCAGATGATCCGTGTAAATCTTGATAGGATACTGGTAAATAATGTCTCTGAAGTGGTTCAAAGCCCAGACGATGGCTAAGGCTTCTAGCTCTGTCACAGAGTAATTGACTTCAGCTTTGGTAAGAACACGGCTAGCATAAGCTATTGGCTGTTGCTTACCATTAGATTCCGTAACCTTGCTTGCTTGTTTACACCTTCGTGCCCGCCAGTATTGTCGTGTCGAGACGACACGCGGTAGGTGGCCGAGCGGATGTAAACAGCCTACCCTGAGGCTGTTTCAAACTGCGCGGCACTATGGTGCTGCCCTCTATAGGCCTATCAAGGTCGGGCTGGTCAGCCATGCTTCTCTCTCACTAACACGGCCTACCTCACTGAAGCAGCATCTCCTCCTACGAACTGGCTCCCGGTCCCCTCGCACTCTGTCCCCGTGTACACCTACACCTTGCCATTAATAAACTGAGTCTAGTCATCGGCCGTATCTCTGCACCTTCGCTACCATTCTACTGCCCAAGTAAGCAAGCTAAGAAGATAGACTTAACAGGTAACGTGCAACATAATCTCGTGCTAAATGACGTTCTACTGTATATCGTTTGCTTTCCTGTTAAGTTGTGTTGAACAGAGTTGCCAGCTTCTTTCCTCCATCTGCCATCAGCAATGAATCATCTGAAAAACTCCATTAATGTAAAAGAACCATGTCTTCAATACAACTGTAAAATTGTTCTACTTTAACATTCTTTCTCTTTTTTTAGTATTTTCACTTTCCCGTGTGTGTGTGCATGTGCGTACATACATACCCCCTCCCTCCAACCTTTCCTAAGCTGACCTCTACCCCGCCTTCCCTCCACTACAGATTTATACACTCTCGAAGTCTGTCTATTTTGTTCCACCCTCTCTACATGTCCGAACCACCTCTCCTCAGCCCTCTGGATAATAGTTATGGTAATCCGCACCTCCTCCTAATTTCCAAACTACGTACAGATTCTCTGTATTATATTCACACCACACATTGCCCTCAGAAACAACATCTTCATTGCCCCCAGCCGTCTCCTTGTTGCAACATTCACCACCCATACTTTGCACCCATATAAGAGCGTGAATATAGGAAAGAGTAAGGTGATGAGGATAACAAAAAGAATAGGTGACGAAAGATTGGATATCAGATTGGAGGGAGAGAGTATGGAGGAGGTGAATGTATTCAGATATTTGGGAGTGGACATGTCGGCGGATGGGTCTATGAAGGATGAGGTGAATCATAGAATTGATGAGGGAAAGGGTGAGTGGAGCACTTCGAGTCTGTGGAGACAAAGAACCTTGTCCATGGAAGTAAAGAGGGGAATGTATGAGAGTATAGTTATACCAACGCTCTTATATGGGTGTGAAGCATGGGTGATGAATGTTGCAACGAGGAGAAGGCTGGAGGCAGTGGAGATGTCATGTCTGAGGTCAATGTGTGGTGTGAATATAATGCAGAGAATTCGGAGTTTGGAAATTAGGAGGAGGTGCGGGATTACCAAAACGATTGTCCAGAGAGCTGAGGAGGGGTTGTTGAGGTGGTTTGGACATGTAGAGAGAATGGAACGAGACAGAGTGACTTCGAGTGTATAAATCTGTAGTGGAGGGAAGGCGGGGTAGGGGTCGGCCTAGGAAAGGTTGGAGGGAGGGGTAAAGGAAGTTTTGTGTGCGAGGGCTTGGACTTCCAGCAAGCATGTGTGAGTGTATTTGATAGGAGTGAATGGAGGCATATGGTTTTTAATACTTGACGTGCTGTTGGAGTGTGAGCAAAGTAACATTTATGAAGGGATTCAGGGAAACCGGCAGCCGGACTTGAGTTCTGGAGATGGGAAGTACAGTGCCGGCACTCTGAAGGAGGGGTGTTAATGTTGCAGTTTTATAACTGTAGTGTAAAGCACCCTTCTGGCAAGACAGTGATGGAGTGAATGATGATGAAAGTTTTTCTTTTTCGGGCCACCTTGCCTTGGTGGGAATCGGCCGATGTGTTAATAATAATAATAAAAAAAAAAAAAAAAAAAAGAGCGTTTGTATAACTATACAGTGGTACCCCGAGTTTCGGACATAATTCGTTCCAGAAGTTTTTCTAGTGCCGTTACCTAATGAATTTGTTCCCATAAGAAATAATAAAAATTAGATTAGTCCGTTTCAGACCCCAAAAAATACACTTACAAAAGCACTTACAATAATACACTTACATAATTGTTTGAGTTGGGAGCTGTACAAAACTCTGGGTACCACTGTACTCTCATACATTTCCCTCTTTGCTTCCATGGACAAAGTTCTTTGTCTCCACGGACTCCTCCGTGCACCACTTACCTTTTTCCCCTTGTCATTTCTATGATTCACCTCATCTTTCATAGACCCATCTGCTGACACGTCCACTCCAAAATATCTGAATACATTCACCTCCTTCATACTCTCTCCCTCCAATCTGATATACAATCTTTCATTACCTAATTTTTTTGTTATCTTCATCACCTTACTCTTTCCTATATTCACTTTTAATATTCTTCTTTTACATACCCTACCAAACTCATCCACCAACCTCTGCAACTTCTTATCAGAATCTCTCAAAAGCACAATGTCATCAGCAAAGAGTAACTGTGACAACTTCCACTTTGTGTTAAATCCTTTATCTTTTAACCCCACACCTCTTGCCAGCACCCAAGCATTCACTTCTCTTACAACTCCATCTATAAATATATTGAACAACCATGGTGACATCACACATCCTAGTCTAAGCCCTACTTTTACTGGGAAATAATCTCCCTCTCTCCTACATACTCTAACATGAGCCTCACTATCCTTGTAAAAACGTTTTACTGCTTTCAATAACCTACCTCCTATTCTGTACATTTGCAATATCTTCCACATTGCACCCCTATCCACCCTGTGATATGCCTTTTCCAAATCTATAAATGCCACAAAAACCTCTTTACCCTTATCCAAATACTGTTCACCTATATGTTTCACTGTAAACACTTGCTCTACACACCCACCCCTACCCTTCCTAAAGACTCGTTGTTCATCTGCTATCCTACTCTCCGTCTTACTCTTAATTCTTTCAATAATAACTCTACCATACACTTTACCAGGTATACTCAACAGACTTCTTTCCCTATAATTTTTGCACTCTCTTTTATCCCCTTTGCCTTTATACAAAGGAACTATGCATGCTCTCTGCCAATCCCTAGGTACCTTACCCTCTTTCATACATTTATTAAATAAAAGCACCAACCACTCCAGAACTATATCCCCACCTGCTTTTAACGTTTCTATCTTTATTGCTTCAATCCCAGCTGCCTTACTCCCTTTCATTCTACCCACTGCCTCACGAACTTCCCCCACACTCACAACTCACTCCTACAAGATGTTATTCCTCCTTGCCCTGTACACAAAATCACATCTTTCCTATCTTCATCACCGTTTAACAATTCCTCAAAATATTCCCTCCATCTTCCTGATACCTCTAACTCTCTATTTAATAACTGTCCTCTCCTGTTTTTAACTGTCAAATCCATTTGTTCCCTAGGTTTTCTCAACTTATTAATCTCACTCCAAAACTTTTTCTTATTTTCAAAAAAAATTGTTGATATACTCCTCCCTCCTGGCATCACTTCTACTTTGTAAAAACCTCTCAGATGCTATATATATATATATATATATCTTTCTTTCAACACGTTGGCCGTTTCCCACCGAGGCAGGGTGGCCCAAAAGGGAAAACGAAAGTTTCTCCTTTTACATTTAGTAATACAGTGGTACCTCGACTTACGATGTTATCATCTTACGTTATTTTCGATAACCGATATTTATAACGTAAGAAATTTGAATGCGACTTACGATGTTTGCTTCGTCTAACGACATTCGTACCGGACGTGTCCGCTTGGCGCCCAGCTGAGCGCGCACTCCAGGGAGCGTCAGTGTGCTATTGTTTACAAGTGAGAGCGACCACCCACCCACACCCACGCATTCATACCAGTATATTGTCATTATTCCACTGTTTTTAGTGCTTGCAACTGCTAAATAAGCCACCATGGGCCCCAAGAAAGCTCCTAGTGCCAAGCCTGTGGTAAAGAATGTGCAGGGAGTGAAGCATTTATGCAGGGAGTGAAGCATTTATGCAGGGAGTGTAGCAGGCATGCAGGGAGTGTAGCAGGCATGCAGGGAGTGTAGCAGGCATGCAGGGAGTGTAGCAGGCATGCAGGGAGTGTAGCAAAGATGCAGAGAGTGTAGCAGGGATGCAGGGAGTGTAGCAGGCATGCAGGGAGTGTAGCAGGCATGCAGGGAGTGTAGCAGGGATGCAGGGAGTGTAGCAAGGATGCAGGGAGTGTAGCAAGGATGCAGGGAGTGTAGCAAGGATGCAGGGAGTGTAGCAAGGATGCAGGGAGTGTAGCAAGGATGCAGGGAGTGTAGTAGGCATGCAGGAGTGTAGCATTCATGCAGGGAGTGTAGCATTCATGCAGGGAGTGTAGCATTCATGCAGGGAGTGTAGCATTCATGCAGGGAGTGTAGCATTCATGCAGGGAGTGTAGCATTCATGCAGGGAGTGTAGCATTCATGCAGGGAGTGTAGCATTCATGCAGGGAGTGTAGCATTCATGCAGGGAGTGTAGCATTCATGCAGGGAGTGTAGCATTCATGCAGGGAGTGTAGCATTCATGCAGGGAGTGTAGCATTCATGCAGGGAGTGTAGCATTCATGCAGGGAGTGTAGCATTCAAAGAAAAAGGCCAGTAACCCCAGAAAAGGACTTGGTACCTGCAGTGTTAATGGAAGGGGATTCCCCTTCCAAACACTAGCATACTACTCCACCTTCTCCTCTCCTCCCGTCCTCCACACATCAACAACTCTTCAATAAATGTAAGTGACATGTTATTGTACAATATTTACATGTGTATTTAGGTATTCTTTATTAAATTCTGTATTATTTAATGTCAAAAAGTTCTAAAAAATATTTTATTTAATACTTTTGGAAGTCTTGGACGGATTAAATTTATTTCCATTATTTCTTATGGGGAAAATTGATTCGAGTAACGATTGTTTCGCCTTAAGATATGCCCTCTCTGACGGATTAATATCGTAAGTCGAGGTACCACTGTATATACAGGAGAAGGGGTTACTAGCACCTTGCTATAGGGAAGTTTCCAGCCATGATTTAATCTCTCACTTATTTTAGGACATTATTCTCTCACCTTTAGAAGTATTTTATTTTCATTATAAAAGCAGTTTTGTTGCATTTAGCAATTCTTTTGCTCTCTCTCTTAGCATATTTTGCAAGAGTCAGTACCTCATAACTATTATATTGTAGTAAAAAGTAGCTCTTGCCATTTACTCCATTCCAAATAAGATACAATATTTTGCTGTGAACTTTGGTATACGTATAAAAGTTTTCTGAACACTGGATATACTCCTACAGTTTCAAAACCAGTATTCTAATATATTAACTCCTTACAACTGACAGTTAACCACAATTCGACAGTTGGATACTGTGAAACAGATGAGGCATTCTTGCTCTTGTCCTGTTATTGACTATTTGTATGTTAGGGAAACTGTTCATGATGTGTTTGTTTATATGTTGGTCATGATATTTTTTCTCCAAGAAGTCTTTTGTTTCACCAAATTGTTTAATAATAATAATATAAACTCTGTAATTTCTGAGCTTTCTGATGTTCATTATAAGAAAGCTATTTACTGGCATTATTATTATTATTATTATTATTATCATTATTATTTATTATTATTATTTATTATTATTATTATTATTATTATTATTATTATTATTATTATTATTATTATTATTATTATTATTATTATTATTATAATTATACAGTGGACCCCCGGTTTACGTTATGCTCCAAACTTGAACAATTATGTAAGTGTATTTTTGTAAATGCTTTTGTAAGTGTATTTTTGGGGGTCTAAAAGGACTAATCTAATTTACATTATTCCTTATGGGAACAAATTCGTTTGGTAACGGCGCTTGAACAGCATTCTGGAATGAAATAATGACGTAATCCGGGGGTCCACTGTAAGTCTAGTTTGTATGAAATGCTAAAATAATATATTAAATATGTTTTAAGTTAATGCCTGATACAGAAGTATATTCATGACTTATCCTGGTGATGTAAGTATTGCTACAGATGTTAGGCATTTTGTATGAAATTTCTGATCTCTGTTATTTGGGAAATATTTTTTTTATAATGTGTTTTATACTTCAGTATTAATATTTATATAAATATTGATTTTTAAGTGGATGATAAACATGGAAGATGTCAGTGTAAAACAAAGTAGTGTACACTACGTATATGTTCACCATGTTCCTAAACGATACCTTGCTTTTACATGAATGTAAAATGTTGTTAATATGTAGCTGTATATCTCTGTGTGACATGTAAGACTGCATCTGCATGGTTGAAAAAATCCTTCATTCTTAGTTTTTCTCCCGTGGACATCTGTACGTTAATCTAAAATCAAAACACAAAGGGAAGAATGAAATGTCCCATAATAATTTGTGTATAAAATGTTCCCTTAATTTCTTTTCATTAATCATAATTTATGTGTCAGCTTAATTTAGTTTCTTTGCATTATGTAGATAACTTCTCTTTTTAGGGAGATGCTTTGCGAAATTTACTCCTGGCACGGTACTTTGATCAGTATCCATGGTCAAAGAAAGAGACTGCAGAACTGCGGGCGAAACAACCACAAAATGTTGGACCAGGAGGTAAAACAGCCCTCATTTAAAATATTTTCTTAGATTTTTGTTGTTGTTTTTGCAGTTAAAATAACCATTTTTTTTTTTTTTTTCAGCAATGAAATGACTTCTACCCCCTTTTCCTGTATTTGTTGTTTACACAATGTATTTTTTATCTTATTGAAACTAGGTTAATCATTTATAGCAGTGAAAGAAATTTAGTCTTGCCATGATATATCACAAGTGACTAGTTCAACACTTTGTCATTTTAATAATTATGTCAAGACTTTTCCGATAAAAGGAAGCTATAAAATGTTCTCTGTATACTAGAAATGGAAAGTGTTTTCCAACCTAACATTAAGAAATGGGATATTAGTATAAGCAATTAGAAAAAATCTGTGCTTCTCTTGCTGTAAATTTTGCGTTACTTTTATCGGTAACCAGGAAGATAGTGTTTTTTTTTTTTTCTATCAAATCTGTATCAGTTATTATATTGAGATTCTGGATTATTCTTCATTATTTCCTACCAGATGTAGTGCAGCGACGATCGGGAAAATCCTTGGCTGATGTTCAGTGTGATCTGGCTAAAAAAGGGGCAGCGGTTCTAGTAGTGGACCTCGTGATGAAAAGTCAGAACCGTCACCGTATTTTTGTGGAGGCAGTGGAACTGGGCATCGCACTCCTAGAGGGCGGTAATAGAGAAATACAAGACATGCTGTATAATAAACTCCGGGAGAGTGATAAATGTCAAAATTTTTTTAAGGTAATGGTTCATGTAATTGATGAAACAGCATTTTTTAATTAGTATATAGTAATACAATGGACCCCCGAGTTTCGGTCATAATTCATTCCAGAAGGCTGCTCAAGTGCCATTACCGAACGAATTTACTCTCTTAAGGAATAATGTCAAGTAGGTTAGTCCATTTCAGACCCCCAAAAATACACTTACAAAAACACTTACAATATTGCACTTACATAATTGTTCGATTTCCGAGGTGACCGAAACTCGGGGGTCCACTGTATATGAAAATGTTACAATTTTACACAGTTCTCAAATCTGACTAACCGGTTTCCCTGAATCCTTTCACAAATATTACCTTGCTCACACTCCAGTAGATAGTCAAATCTCAAAAACCATTTGCCCCCATTCACTCCTAATACTCTCACACATGCCTGAGGATGTCTAAGCCTTTCACACACAAATCCTCCTTTAACCTTTCCAACAAACTGTTGTCATCAGCCTTATATCATATCTCATGTACAGGTTGATCATCACTAATCCGGCATCATCGGGACATGTAGGAGGCCGGATTAGTGATTTTACTGGATTACAGAGTGGTTAGGTTAGCATACACTTAATCCAACGGTGATATTTATGCATCAGTGATTTTGCCCACTTTATGCCCTATTTTTGGCTCATTCTATTGTTCCAGTCGACCAAACTCATAACTATTTCGCTAGTATTCTTTCTATTCTGTCGATTGAGTACAAGAAACCGCCCATTTACCTATTTCAACTACCTAATAAAGTGATTAGAAATCAGTAATTTGGCCAATTTCACACAAATTTCAAGAGATGCTAATTTCAAAATAGGGTCCAGAATAAACAATGCAGACATTCCTAGCACTAGAATAACATTTTCTTTGTTCATTAGTCATGTCTCCAGGCCCCTCTTATATTACGCTTGCTTTCCATTTTCAAATTTTATTCACACAAAAAATAGAAGATTTACTGTTATGCAGACTACTGTATTATTGTTGTTGTTTTTTTTCTTAACACATCGGCCATTTCCCACCGAGGCAGGTTGACCCAAAAAGAAAGAAAACCCCAAAAAGAAAGAAAAAACTTTCGTCATTGTTCAATACTTTCACCATCATTCATACATAATCACTGTCTTTGCAGAGGCGCTCAGATACGACAGTTTAGATGTATCTCCAAACAGCCAATATCCCAAACCCCTTCTTTAAAGTGCAAGCATTGTACTTCCCATCTCCAGGACTCAAGTCCAACTAATAATTGTATAAATAATGTCAACCCATTCGTGACCACGTATTAGATTGACTAGTTGGACATGTCCCGTGATTTGTTTACTCTTGAACATCAGCTAAAATTGAACATTTCCGCTACTTTGAGCTCAGTTTCAAGGTACTTTCTCTCCTGCAAACCAATCAAAATCATCTCAATTTCTGTAATATATCTTCCATTCTATCGAATGAGACCAAAAAAATGAGAAAACAGCCATAAAAACCCCACCAAAAATACACTGCAAATCACTGTTTTACACCAAAAACACGGGTGCAGTTTTTTTTTTTTTCATTATGCACTGCGTGCTGCTGTATTTTTTTTATATAGAGCACACTTACCACACAGACCTATTCTCTCAAATGTAGGCCCAAATTTACCAGTCACAGCTTATCTAAGAGAGCTGAGCTCATGGCATCATACTATGGGACCAACAGTGGCTTCAAAGCCATTATATCGTTTATGGACAATGTACAGTGTTTGTGCTTTACACAATGAGAAACATTTCCTTTATTCATTGGAACCATGGCTAGAGCTAAAAGTGAGCAGGTTATAACATTAAATGGAGAAAAACAAAATGGAATGACTTATGGAGCAAGTAGTGCCACCAACAGTAGCGGCAGGTTGGTCTAACGACCCCAGAAATTTGAAATTAAGCTTGCCAAAATTAGTTCCCGATTACTGATGGAACCTGATTAGTGATGGCCAACCTGTACTTATTTATCTTGTTTTTATTAAAATAAGTGTTTACTTATTACCAAACCTCTTTCTGTCATAATTCAATTAATTCCCATTATCATCCTCTTCAAGCCCTCCAGATTCACCTACTATGCCTTCTACAACAGTTTCTCATGCTTTGGCATTAAAATTCCAACAACATTTATTTGCTCAGTTGGTTCAAGGCACCCTAAACTTTCCAGTTATTTTTGGCATCTTTCTTGCTATTCCCCATAATACTCATTAAAAACACTTATTGTATACTTTGACAAAGAGAAAGAAAATTACCAGTAATATCTAGTTGATGCATATTTTGTACTACAGTAAATTTTATTTATTAGGATGTTTTTATCAACAAACTTTAGCATAATTTTTTTAATGTAATTATTTTCAGCACCAGCAAATGCTTCCTCATTTTACAATGAATATTCTCTATAGTATATAATATCCTTAGTTGATTAGCATTAGTTGATTTATTGTTTTTTATTGTCTATTGTTTGAATTACAAGCTAAAAAAAAAAATACACCATTAACACATTACTGTAATGAAGGTGTTTGACAATAAAATGGATGAAGCTCAGCAAGAGATCAAGAATACTGTCACTGTCAACACCTCAGACCTAAGTGCCAAGAACACCGATGATAAGGATGGACAAAAGGAAGGAGAAAAGTCAAATAGAAAAAAAGGAGGTGAGTTATCTGGTGATTTTAATGAAACTTTAAATACAGTCATACCTCGGTTAACGATATTAATCCGTCAGAGAGGGCATATCTTTAACCGAATCAATCGTTAACCGAATCAATTTTCCCCATAAGAAATAATAGAAATAAAATTAATCCGTCCAAGACTTCCAAAAGTAGTAAAATAAAATATTTTTTAGAACTTTTTGACATTAAATAATACACAATTTAATGAACATTAAATACACATGTAAATATAGTACAATAACATGTCACTTACATTTATTGAAGAGTTGATGATGTGTGGAGGACGGGAGGAGGGGAAAGGATGGAGTATAGTATGCTAGTGTTTGGAAGGGGAATCCCCTTCCATTAACACTGCAGGTGGCAAGTTTTTTCTGGGGTTACTGGCCTTTTTCTTTGAATGCTACACTCCCTGCATGAGTGCTACACTCCCTGCATGCCTGCTACACTCCCTGCATGCCTGCTACACTCCCTGCTTGAATGCTACACTCTCTGCATGAATGCTACACTCCCTGCATGAATGTTACACTCCCTGCATGAATGCTACACTCCCTGCATGAATGCTACACTCTCTGCATGAATGCTACACTCCCTGCATGAATGTTACACTCCCTGCATGAATGCTACACTCCCTGCATGAATGCTACACTCTTTATCACAGGGCTGACACTAGGAGCTTTCTTTGGACCCATGGTAGCTTATTTAGCAGTTGCAAGCACTAAAAATAGTGGAATAATGACAATATACTGGTATGAATGCGTGGGTGGTGGTCGCTCTGGCTTGTAAACAATAGCACACTGACGCTCCCTGGAGTGCCTGCACAGCTGGGCGCCACGCGGACGCGTCCGGTACGAATATCATTAACCGAAGCAAACATCGTTAACCGGAGTAATTTTTTTTACGTCAAAAATATCGTTAACCGAATTTATCGCTATCCGACTACATCGTTAACCGAGGTATGACTGTACATTAGGTTGTCTATTTTTTCTAAGGAATACAGTGCATTGAGACTAATAATAAAAATAGGCATGAGCAAGTCATTAGTACCTAGAGTAAAGAAATGGGTTTAGATTAGAAACTAGATTGAATATCTTATGTCACAATGTAATTAGACAAATATGTGTTCAGTCAACCCCCTTAGAATCTGCAAGGATTATGTTCATAGAGGTCTCTATGATTGCAAGACTCCCTGTTACCACTAAACTCTCCCCTCACTCATTAACAAATGTTGAAAAAATATTGGATAAAAAGTCATTAGAGAAACATGGATGAAATGCTTGGAGAGCAAAAGTCGGCCTGCTATCTAGAAAATGTTTTGTTTTTTGATCAGCGAATTCTTGTTTATCAAATATATTTATCCTTAACTGGGTACAACATATATATATATATAATCTGGCCAACAGGGCACAGTGTGCACAGGCAGGCCTCACTTTACAGTGCTTCACTTTACAGCATTTCACTAATGTAGCAGTTTTCAGTTACAGGTACAACATCGATTTTCCAGACCTTTGGTTCCAAAGCCTTTCTGGATTACTTATTTTTCTGCCTTTAGAAAGTGCAGTATTCCTTGGTCTTGGGGTTGGATAAGTGACGTACAGTTTGGTGGTAAATACACTGCCGCGGGAATTTCAAGTTCCTGCTCATAAATTTGTATGGTTCTGAACCATCAGTGTCCGGAAAATTAATGTTGTACCTGTATACTCATTCTTCGTTTATTGAGACTTCCTACAATAAATATATTCACCACTCACTATAAGCTAAGGATGAAAATATTGTAAGGTAAGCAATATGTGTACTGTACAGTGGACCCCCGAGTAACGGGCATAATTCATTCCAGAAGCCTGCTCAAGTGCCATTACCAAACGAATTTTCTCCCTTAAGGAATAATGTCAAGTAGGTTAGTCCATTTCAAACCCCCAAAAATACACTTCCACAAGCACTTACAATATTATACAGTGGTCCCCCGAGTAACGAAAAAGCTTCATCCCAGAAGCCTGCTCAAGTGCCATTACCAAACGAATTTACTCCCTTAAGGAATAATGTCACATAGGTTAGTCTATTTCAGGCCCCCAAAAATACACTTCCACAGGCACTTACAATATTATACTTACATAATTGTACGATTTCCGGGGTGTTCGTTACTCGGGTGACCACTGTACTTACATAATTGTACGATTTCCGAGGTGCTCGTAACTCGGGGGTCCACTGTATATGCATTTTTTAGGCCAAGCTCTATTGCTCACTTAATGTATGATAGTGTAAACATGTTATCAGGCTGTTATATTCATTTGAAGGTGAAAAAAGGCTGTTTCACTTTAGTGATTTTCTCTTTACAGCAGTAGCCCAGAACCTAACCTGCTATATAAGCAGGGCCCTCCTGTATACTAAATGGAAAAGTATCACAATTATATTTTCCAAAATCTGCTATTTTAGTCCTTCACACAACTGATGTGATGGCTGTGACCTTGTGTCACCTAGGAAAAAACCTGGAACACATAGTACATTATGGGATGCAGTATTGGTGTATTGGAGTGCATGAGAGTCGAGTACAGCACCACATCTGGTACCATGGCAAGGAGTCAAATTGAGAAGATTTTGTCAATGGTCCAAGAGTGACCAAAATGTTATCCTGCAGCTTGAAGTGATATGAGCTGCAGTGAAAACTTTATTAAATTTCACAGAAATTGCATTGAATGTATTGGATACAGTATCCAATATTAAAAACTCCTTTTAGATATACACTATGGATGGGGATATGCAAAAAAAATTTATTTACAAAATGTGTTAAACTAAAATTTGAATATACAGTGCTAGTATGAGGTGAGGTCCTTGTGTAAAAAATTTTTTGAGCACACTTAAAAAATGAGAGAATGGGTGAGATGTTATCAACAAATTTTGTTGAAAATAAGAAAACGTTTTGGAGTGAGATTAATAAGTTGAGGAAGCCTAGGGAACAAATGGATTTGACAGTTAAAAATAGGAGAGGAGAGTTATTAAATGGAGAGTTAGAGGTATCGGGAAGATGGAGGGAATATTTTGAGGAGTTGTTAAATGTTGATGAAGACAGGGAAGCTGTGATTTCATGTATAGGGCAAGGAGGAATAACATCTTGTAGGAGTGCGGAAAAGCCAGTTGTGAGTGTTGGGGAAGTTCGTGAGGCAGTGGGTAGAATGAAACGGGGTAAGGCAGCTGGGATTGATGGGATAAAGGTAGAAATCTTAAAAGCAGGCGGAGATATAGTTTTGGAGTGGTTGGTGCTATTATTTAATACATGTATGGAAGAGGGTAAGGTACCTAGGGACTGGCAGAGAGCATGTATTGTTCCTTTGTATAAAGGCAAAGGGGACAAAAGAGAGTGCAAAAATTATAGGGGAAGAAGTCTGTTGAGTATACCAGGTAAAGTGTATGGTAGAGTTATTATTGAAAGAATTAAGAGTAAGACGGAGAGCAGAATAGCAGATGAACAAGGTGGCTTTAGGAAAGGTAGGGGGTGTGTAGACCAAGTGTTTGCAGTAAAACATATAGGTGAACAGTATTTGGATAAGGGTAAAGAGGTTTTTGTGCATTTATGGATTTGGAAAAGGCGTATGATAGGGTGGATAGGGGGGCAATGTGGCAGATATTGCAGGTGTATGGAATAGGAGGTAGGTTTCTGAAAGCAGTGAAGAGCTTTTATGAGGATAGTGAGGCTCAGGTTAGAGTGTGTAGGAGAGAGGGCGATTATTTCCCGGTAAAAGTAGGCCTTAGACAGGGATGTGTGATGTCACCGTGGTTGTTCAATATATTTATAGATGGGGTTGTAAGAGAAGTGAATGCGAGGGTCTTGGCAAGAGGTGTGGGGTTAAAAGACAAAGAATCAAATACAAAGTGGGAGTTGTCACAGTTGCTTTTTGCTGATGACACTGTGCTTTTGGGAGATTCTGAAGAGAAGTTGCAGAGGTTGGTGGATGAATTTGGTAAGGTATGTAAAAGAAGAAAATTGAAAGTGAATATAGGGAAGAGTAAGGTGATGAGGATAACAAAAAGATTAGGTGACGAAAGATTGGATATCAGATTGGAGGGAGAGAGTATGGAGGAGGTGAATGTATTCAGATATTTGGGAGTGGACATGTCAGCAGATGGGTCTATGAAGGATGAGGTGAATCATAAAATTGATGAGGGGAAAAGGGTGAGTGGTGCACTTCGGAGTCTGTGGAGACAAAGAACTTTGTCCATGGAAGTTAAGAGGGGAATGTATGAGAGTATAGTTATACCAACACTCTTATATGGGTGTGAAGCATGGGTGATGAATTTCGCAACGAGGAGAAGGCTGGAGGCAGTGGAGATGTCATGTCTGAGGTCAATGTGTGGTGTGAATATAATGCAGAGAATTCGGAGTTTGAAAATTAGGAGGAGGTGCAGGATTACCAAAACTATTATCCAGAGGGCTGAGGAGGGGTTGTTGAGGTGGTTCGGACATGTAGAGAGAATGACCTCGAGAGTGTATAAATCTGTAGTGGAGGGAAGGTGGGGTAGGGGTCGGCCTAGGAAAGGTTGGAGGGAGGGGGTAAAAGAGGTTTTGTGTGCGAGGGGCTTGGATTTCCAGCAAGCATGCGTGTGCGTATTTGATAGGAGTGAATGGAGACAAATGGTTTTTAATACTTGATGTGCTGTTGGAGTGTGAGCAAAGTAACATTTATGAAGGGATTCAGAGAAACCGGCAGGCCGGACTTGAGTCCTGGAGATGAGAAGTACAGTGTCTGCACTCTGAAGGAGGGGTGTTAATGTTGCAGTTTTATAACTGTAGTGTAAAGCACCCCTCTGGCAAGACAGTGATGGAGTGAATGATGACGAAAGTTTTTCTTTTTTGGGCCACCCTGCCTTGGTGGGAATCGGCCGATGTGTTAACCCTTAAACTGTCCATACGTAGATATACGTTCACTCGCGAAAGTAACCGAATTTTTTGAAAAATAAAAAATTCGTTTTTTTTTTTAAAAATGAAGAGCACATTTTTTATAAATAGGATAGGCTAAAAAAAAAAACATTTTAGGGCGAGTACTTACCGAGATATAAGCCCGTGAAGTTGGTGCTAAATGATGTGGTGTCGGCAAAATGGAGCACTGCCGCTTGCAGAAACAAGAAACATTTATCGTTTTTTTCCATTTTTTTCCATTTTCTGTTGTTTTCATCCTATGATAATAATGTTTTGATGCAGATCTATTCATTTCATTGCCAATTCTTGTTTAGACACAAATATTTGTTACTGAATTAGTAATCATACTGTCACAAACACACATGTTCACACTGATAAATAAATTTGTACACCTGGTTCAATCACTTACTATTGTTTACATATATATACAAGGTATTTACAGGTCCTATTTATATTTCTAGAAGTCCACCACTGTATGATACTCGAAGAAGCATGGATTCATACAGAGTGCCACTCCACATTGCTGACACATGAATCGTGTGTCTTTTCACACTTGGGGTCGTTTTGTACTGTAAGCACACACAACACACTTTTTCTGAGAGTACTTCTTCTTTGGAGTAGATGGTAATGGTATCAGGCAGTGACAGTTAGGGATAATTCAGTTGGGCACTTCCCCCTCTGGTTGTGGAGTGACAGGTCGCTGTTGTGGAGTGACAGGTCGCTGTTGTGGGGTGACAGGTCACTGTGGAGTGGCAGGTATAGGTGTGGTACCATACTTTCTCCCTATCTGCTTGATGACATTTAGGGTGAATTCTGCATATCGTTGTCGCTTCCCAGTCTTTATTTCATACATGTTGAAGGCATTGAGCATTGCAATGTCCACAAGGTGGAAAAACACTTTTATATACCACTTGCGACTCCTACGCACACAGTCAACAAAGCCTATCATCATGTCACACTTGTCGACTAGTCGCATATTGTTTGTATAGTCGATGACAACAGCTGGCTTTTGAATAGGTTGATTGTTGAGCGTGCTCATTCTGTCTGTTTGTACCATCTCGTTTCTGTGGATGGTTGACAGCAATGTCACGTCCCTTTTGTCATGCCATGACAGTGCCATGATGTCATTGGCATGAAACGCCTGCACTACACTTCCTCCAGTGAACTTTGGCATGTGTTTTCTATTTCTTCTCACTGTTCCACATATATCAGTATTGTTCACACGTAGGAAATCAGCAAGCATAGGGCTTGTGTACTAGTTGTCTGTGAACAATGTATGGCCCTTGCCAAGGTATGGCTGCATCATCTTGCGAACAACATCACCAGAAATGCCCAACATGCGCCTGGTATCATCAAGTGTATTTTTACCTGTGTAGATAATGACATCCAACACAAGACCAGTCTCACAGTCACACATAACAAACAGTTTTATACCAAAGCGATTACGTTTGCTTGGTATATAATGTTTGAATGACAGTCGTCCCTTGAACAGAATCAAGGACTCATCAACAACAATGTTCTTGAATGGATAAAAGTAGGCACTGAATTTTTGCTTGAGATACATAAACAATTCCCGGATTTTGTAGAGGAGGTCATTTCGGTTTGGTGTATTCCTATCTGAGAAGTGCAACATTCTCAGCAACAGAAGGAATCTGTTGCAGGGAAGGAGGTCTCGGAAGACTGGAGTGCTAATGAAGTGGTCTGTGGACCAGTAGTTTGCTATATTGTTCTTATATGTGTGTGGCATAAGCATGACAGTGCCAAGGAATAAATACATTTCAGCCACAGTTGTATCTTTCCACCTGCGCAGCCGTGACGATTCTGAAAAATCTGCATGGTCCATTGTATACTGGTAGTACAGGTTGGTCTGAGTAACAATCAGGTTCATTATTGGCTCATCAAAGTATAGTTGAAAATAGTCTAACTCTGTAGACTCATTTGTGATGGGACAGTGTGACATGATGCCACTTCCACTGCCATCAAAATTGAAAGTATGTGGCATGAATGGTGTATGTTCAGTCCACTTCCATTCACGATCAGATGGCGCAGGGTGGACCTGTGGCATGGGACGTGGGGGAGCAGGAGGGACGGGAGTGGGGCCAGCACATGATTGAGAGGGTGCCTCGTGGTCCTTTGTCTGTCCACACACCGCGCCACTCGGTCCAGGCACCATGCCACCCACCACCTCTTCCTCCATAAGAACATAAGAACATAAGAAAGAAGGAACACTGCAGCAGGCCTACTGGCCCATGCGAGGCAGGTCCAAATCTCCAACGGCTTAAGCCAATGCCCCGACCCAGCCAGGTCAGGTTACATTCACTTAAGGAAGGAGCACTGCATCTGACCTAGTAGCACAACCTAGTCAGGACCAATTCACACCCAACCGCACCCACTCATATAATTGTCCAGCCGACCACCTGGTCAGGTCACTTCCACTTAAGGAATTAGTACAGGTCAGGTTACATTCACTTAAGGAAGGAGCACTGCATCTGACCTAGTACAAGCTCACACCCATCCACACCCACTCATGTATTTATCTAACCTATTTTTAAAACTACACAACGTCTTAGCATCTATGACGGTACTCGGGAGTTTGTTCCACTCATCCACAACTCTATTACCAAACCAGTGCTTTCCTATATCCTTCCTGAATCTGAACTTTTCCAACTTGAAACCATTGCTGCGAGTCCTGTCTTGGTTGGATATTTTCAGCACGCTATTTACATCCCCTTTGTTTATTCCTGTTTTCCATTTGTACACCTCAATCATATCCCCCTAATTCTACGCCTTTCTAGAGAGTGCAGATTCAGGGCCCTCAGTCTATCCTCATAGGGAAGATTTCTGATACATGGGATCAACTTTGTCATCCTCCTCTGTACGTTTTCCAGTGCATTTATATCCATTCTGTAATACGGTGACCAGAACTGTGCAGCATAATCTAAATGAGGCCTAACCAAAGATATATAGAGTTGAAGAACAACCTGAGGACTTCTGTTATTTATACTTCTTGATATGAAGCCAAGGATTCTGTTAGCTTTATTGCGAACACTTATGCACTGTTGTCTAGGCTTCAGATTACTACTAACCAGAACTCCTAAATCCTTCTCGCAATTACAAGTAATAAGATCTATATTATTCAGCTTATATGTGGCATGGTTATTGTCCTGCCCAACATTTAGAACTTTGCATTTGTTTACATTAAACTGCATCTGCCACTTCTCCGACCACTGCATCAGTCTATTCAAATCATCCTGGAGTGCTCTAATGTCCTCGTTTGAATGAATTGGATGGCCTATTTTGGTGTCATCAGCAAATTTACTTATGCTACTATTTATTCCCTCATCTATGTCGTTTATGTAAATTGTAAACAACAGCATACTCTCCTTCATTATCACTTTCACTATCAGTGGCTGGGGTTTTGGATCGTGAACTGCCACGACCCTTGCCTCTGACTGCATATGGCACACTGCCTGAACGTAGGTAATGACGCCCATAAGTACGTTTCACTGGGGAATAATGATAATCACTGTCACTCGACGAATCGTCTATGGGCATAAAATCGATTTCATCATCGTCACTTATATCACCTTCACTATCGTCACTATCATAACACATGGAAAATGCTAATTTCCTCTTGCGGAGCTGCCTTTGGGTAGTAACACTAGAAACCCCAGAGGTGCTGGGCTGAGGGTCTGTGGCCACACTGGCCACACCAGATGTGCTGGGCTGAGGGTCTGGTATGGCCACACTGGCCACCCCAGAGGTGATGGGCTGAGGGTCATCTGGGTTGTCATCAATAGTTTCACTAATTCCTTGATTATTAGTGGCTATATCACTGTCAAATCCACTAAGCTCGCGTTCTCTATCACTTTCCGAGAATAGTAGAGTGTTAATACGACAAGGCGTGAGTGAATCACGGGGGTGTGCCATGATGTTGACCCAAGATGGAGCTGAAACTAACTGGGGCTACCATGCGGTACCCTGGTGTCCCCGATTTTTTTCATACTGCGCACACTGAGGGCGCAGACCCATTCTCTCATGTCTAGGCGACTCAGGCCTATTGCACTAAATTTGAACGAATGTAAAATAAAACGTAGATATACGTTCGGTCACTTTCGCGAGTGAACGTATATCTACGTGTGGACAGTTTAAGGGTTAATATATAATATATATACTTAAAAAAGTCCAAAGATGAGCTAAAAAATATCTCTCAAAGCAAAAAAATTGAGTTACAGATAAAACCAAAAAGCACAACATATGCTCTTATTGGCTAATAGCAGGAAAACACATCATAAAAACATAAGATTATGAAAGGATTTAAAAGAATAGATTTATAAAGATTTGGTAAAGCTTTTACAGTCTCTCAATTATATGTTATTGATGCTATTGTTGCTCACATAGATCTACGTCTTAAGCAGAGTACTCATATGTGCTGTAGTGGTAAGTTTTGGCCTAGATATGATAAAAAGATTGTGTCATTGGTATGCACTGTATAAAAAAAAAGTCCTGCCTAACTCAATGCACAATGGAAAATTCAAATCTTTGACCTTGTGTTTGGTTTAAAATAGCAACTTTGAGGTGTTGTCAGGGAAGGTTTTTACAGTTTTATTGGCTATTTCTTGGTATTAGTTAATAGAATGGAAGACATAATAGTGAAATTAGAGTTTCAGACCGGAGGTAGCTTCACATAGAACTCAAGGTGGTGGAAATATTTGATTATTGCCTATTTTTCTGAGAGGGTAGGACCTTTCCATATTCCCCCAGTCTGTTTTATGGGTTTTTACTAGGTCTGCTTCAATTTTTATGACCAATCATTCTAGGCTATATTTTCTTATCCTGGAAACAGGGTAATAGTTCATTTATTTTGTGCGATGTTGGATTCAAAATGGAGGGCAAGTGTTATATGGGAGATGCCTGGGGACATAATTACTGAACAGAGGACAGGTTGCTTTAGTGGCTGGAATGCCTACAGTGTTTAATTTGGACTCTCTTTTTAAACTGGAAGTACAGTGGTCCCTCAGTTTTCGCCAAAAATTCGTTCCAGAATGCTGCTCAAGTGCCATTACCGAACGAATTTACTTCCTTAAGAAATAATGTCACGTAGGTTAGAACAAGAGGATATCACTGTAAGCTAAGGAAGAAGAGGTGCCTAGAAATTTGTTCACAAACAGAATGGTTGAACAATGGAATAGGCAGCAAAAGGAGTCCTTGAATTTATCTGTTCCTGTAGCTACAAAGTAAATAAATTGTAGAGGCCCAGAGAGCAAGCACAGGCCCAAAATGGTGTGTACCCTCCAGTGCCTGTTTGACCTTAGCCAAATATACAGTGGAACCTCGGTTTTTATATGCCCCAGTTTTTATAGGATTCGGTTTTCAACGACTTTTTTCATCAAAATTTTGTCCCAGTTTTCGTGCATCCGCTCGGTTTTCATAGAGTTGAAAATGGTCCATACCAAACGCGTCCACGTGACTCGGCTACTCAAGCGCCCACACAAAGCATCCCATGCTTTCACGGTTCAGTCTGCCTTTGTTTTTCGTTGAATGAGCATCACCCCGCGCGTTCATCCGAAACATTTCGTAATATTCCATTGTTTTTTGTGCTTGTTTATTGAGTGTGACTGCTAAATAAGCCACCATGGGGCTGCAGCTGAGGAAATTGCTTCAAAGGAGGAGGAAGAGAGGGGAGAATGTGCCTTCTTCAGTGATTAAGGACATGTGTGTAAAGGGGAGTGAGTTGCAAAGTTTTGTCTAGAAATATAACCCTAACAAAACTGTTGCTAGCCGTGTCTGCAACATGTTCAATGACAATGCCGTGTCCCATTTTAGGCAAATCTTAAAGAGACGATAGAAACAGACCTCTCTGGACAGATTTTTTGTGCGACAGGGGTACAGTGACTCTCAAGTTGGTCCTAGTGCCAGTAAAAGACAAAGAAGGGAAGTAATCCCAGATAGGGCCTTGATACCTGAAGTCCTTATGGAAGGGGATATCTCTTCCAAACAATAACCTCTCCTCCTCCCTCTCCCCTCCTCGCCATCTTCCATACACCAACAAGAGTCTTCAATAAAGGTAAAAGTGATGTTAAATGTTCATTTATCCATTTCATTAGTCATTTATATTTATTTCTCATTGTTTTTTTGTATGTAAAACTAGTTATTCTCTATAAAATTTATTTTTTGTTAATATTTTTGGGTGTCTGGAATGGATTAATTAGATTTACATTATTTCTTATGGGAAATATTGCTTCAGTTTTCGTACAATTCGGTTTTCGTCAGAATTTTTAGAACGGATTAATCACGAAAACCGAGGCTCCACTGTACTCCTCTTCCACAAATCATTCAGGTCAAAAATCCACCCAGCTAAGCTCATTAATCAAGCTTAATTCTTAGAGGCCCCTCTTCCCACAAAGTGAACTGCAAATTTTGCCCCTCAGAAAGTGCAAGCAGTGCAGTTTGGTATCATATATACTTGAGTGAACCAGTACCCAGTCCACCATCTGATCTTGGAACAGTGCATGACCAACTGATTAATTTAAAAGGGCCAGCACCAAACCTATGTATTTTTTTTTTAACACGTCGGCCGTTTCCCACTAAGGAATTGCTTACAAATAATAATCCTGGAATCGTATATAAAGAGCAACATAAAATAGATATATGCAAAACTAGATTAAATTCACAGTTCATTACTTATAGTAATAGAGTATTAGTTGATTTTCCTTCATCTCCTCATTCCACCACACCCTTACTTTTTTTCCTCTTTGACTCCCACAGGTCATAGACCAAATGGATTAGTCATGAATGATGAGATTCGGGAGGAGCTGTCTGTTGCTGCCTCAGTTACTTCACAAGCTTATGCAAATATTAGAGCTGGCAATACAGGTGAGTGAATAACTAATGTGTGTGTATGTATTTGTGGGTAGTAGAGGTGTGTGTGTGTTGTGAGTGTACTCACCTAATTGTGGTTGCAGGGGTCGAGTCTCAGCTCCTGGCCCCGCCTCTTCGCTGTCTGCTACTGGGTCTCTGCTCTCCCTGCTCCATGAGCTTTATCATACCTTGTCTTAAAACTATGTATGGTTCCTGCCTTGTGTGGTGTGTTGTGTGGTGTGTGTGTGTGTGTTGTGTGTGTGTTTTGTGTGTGTACTCACCTAATTGTACTCACCTAATTGTGGTTGCAGGGGTTGAGACTCAGCTCCTGGCCCCGCCTCTGTGCTGCCCGCTACTGGGTATCTGCTCTCCCTGCTCCATGAGCTTTATCATACCTCGTCTTAAAACTGTGTATGGTTCCTGCCTCCACTATGTCTTTCTCTAGACTATTCCACTTCCTGACTACTCTGTGGCTGAAGAAATGCTTCCTAACATCCCTTTGACTCATCTGAGTCTTCAGCTTCCAGTTGTGTCCCCTTGTTTCTGTGTTCCCTCTCTGGAACATCCTGTCACTGTCTACCTTGTCGATTCCCTGCAGTATGTGTTTGTGTGTATGTGTGTGTGTGTGTTGTGTATGTGTGTTGTTTTTGTGTGTTGTTTATGTCTTGTGTGTGTTGTATATGTGTGTTTGTATGTGTACTCACCTATTTGTGGTTGCAGGGGTCGAGACATAGCTCCTGGCCCCACCTCTTCACTGATCGCTACCAGGTCCTCTCTCTCCCTGCTCCATGAACTTTATCATACCTCGTCTTAAAACTATGTATGGTTCCTGCCTCCACTACATCACTTGCCAGACTATTCCACTTCCTGACAACTCTGACTAAAGAAATACTCCCTAATATCTCTTTGACTCATCTGAGTCTTCAACTTCCAATTGTGGCCCCTTTGTTTCTGTGTCCCATCTCTGGAACATCCTGTCTCTGTCCACCTTGTCAATTCCTCGCAGTATTTTGTATGTCATTATGTCTCCCTAACCCTCCTGTCCTCTAGTGTCGTCAGGCCGATTTCCCTTAACCTTTCTTCGTAGGACAATCCCCTTAGCTCTGGAACTAGCCTTGTTGCAAACCTTTGCACTTTCTATAATTTCTTGACGTGCTTGACTAGGTGTGAGTTCCAAACTTGTCCTGCATACTCCAGTTTGGGCCTGACGTATGCAGTGTACAGAGTCTTGAACGATTCCTTACTGCGGTATCAGAACGCTATTCTCAGGTTTGCCAGGCACCCATATGCTGCAGCAGTTATCTCGTTGATGTGCTCGGTATTATACTCGCCCCAAGATCCTTTTCCTAGCCTATACTCTGTCTGCGGTCTTCTTTGCCCTTCCCCAATCTTCATGACTTTGCATTTGGCGGAGTTAAATTTGAGGAGCCAGTTGCTGGACCAAGCTTCCAGCCTGTCCAGGTCTCTCTGTAGTCCTGCCTGATCCTCATCCAATTTAATTCTCCTCATTAACTTCTCATCATCTGCAAACAGGGACACTTCTGAGTCTATCCCTTCCGTCATGTCATTCACATAAACCAAAAATAACACTGGTCCTAGGATTGACCCCTGTGGAACCCCCACTTGTCACAGGCGCACACTCTGATACCTCGTCACATACCGTGACTCATTGTTGCCTCCTTGTCAGATACTTTATGATCCATTACAGTGCCTGATCCTCTAGCTTTTGCACTAATCTCTTGAGGAACTGTGTCAAAGGCCTTCTTGCAGTCCAAGAAAATGCAATCTACCCAACCCACCCCTCTCTCTCGTGTCTTACTTCCATTACCTTGTCATAAAACTCCAGTAGGTTTGTGACACAAGATTTGCCTTCCATAAATCCGTGCTCGTTGTCGTTTATAAGCTTGTTCCATTCTAGGTGCTCCGCCACTCTCATGTTAATCTTCTCCATGACTTTGCATACTATACACATCAGTTATACTGGTCTATAGTTTAGTGCCTCATGTCTGTCTCCTTTCTTAAAAATGGGGACTATATATGCCATCTTCCATACCTCAGGTAGTTGCTCAGTTTCAATGGATGTGTTGAAAATTGTTGTTAGTGGCACACACAGCATCTCTGCTCCCTCTCTAAGGACCCATAGAGAGATGTTGTCCAGTCCCACCACCTTTGAGGTATCAAGGTCACTTAGCAGCTTCTTCACCTCCTCCTTGGTTGTGTGAATTTCATCCAACACTTGTTGGTGTATCCTTTGTTGGTGTATCCCCCTGTTCTGACTTCCCGGAATCCTTTCTGTCTCCACTGTAATTTTATGTATGTGTAGTGTGACCTAAGTGTAAGTAGAAGTAACATTTTTTTTTTTTTTTTAACAAGTCGGCCGTCTCCCACCGAGGCAGGGTGACCCAAAAAGAAAGAAAATCCCCAAAAAGAAAATACTTTCATCATCATTCAACACTTTCACCACACTCATACATAATCACTGTCTTTGCAGAGGAGCTCAGATACGACAGCTGAGAAAAGTCCCTCCCAGCTGTCACTATCTCAGACCCCTCCTTTAAAGTGCAGGCATTGTACTTCCCATTTCCAGGACTCAAGTCCAACTAAATCAATTAACTGGTTTCCCTGAATCCCTTCACAAAATGTTTCCCTGCTCACACTCCAACAGATCGTCATGTCCCAAAAACCATTCGTCTCCATTCACTCCTATCTAACACGCTCCACATGCTTGCTGGAGTCCAAGCCCTCGCCCACAAAACCTCCTTTACCCCTTCCCTCCAACCTTTTCGAGGACGACCCTACCCCGCCTTCCTTCCCCTACAGATTTATACGCTCTCCAAGTCATTCTACTTTGATCCATTCTCTCTAAATGACCAAACCACCTCAACAACCCCTCTTCAGCCCTCTGACAAATACTTTTAGTAACTCCACACCTCCTAATTTCCACATTCCGAATTTTCTACATAATATTTACACCACACATTGCCCTTAGACAGGACATCTCCACTGCCTCCAGCCTCCTCCTCGCTGCAGCATTTGCAACCCATGCTTCACACCCATAAAAGAGTGTTGGTACCACTATACTTACGTACATTCCCTTCTTTGCCTCCATGGATAACGTTTTTTGTCTCCACAGATACCTCAATGCACCACTCACTTTTTTTCCTTCATCAATTCTATGGTTAACCTCATCCTTCATAAACCCATCCGCTGACACGTCAACTCCCAAATATCTGAAAACATTTACTTCTTCCATAATCCCTCTCTCCAATGTGATATCCAATTTTTCTTTATTTAAATCGTTTGATACCCTCATCACCTTACTCTTATCTATGTTCACTTTTAACTTTCTACCTTTACACACACTCCCAAACTCGTCCACTAACCTTTGCAACTTTTCTTTAGAATCTCCCATAAGCACAGTATCATCAGCAAAAAGTAACTGTGTCAACTCCCATTTTGCATTTAATTCTCCATAATTTAATCCCACCCCTCTCCCCAACACCCTAGCATTTACTTCTTTTACAACCCCATCTATAAATATATTAAACAACCATGGTGACATTACACATCCCTGTCTAAGACCTACTTTTACCGGGAAGTAATCTCCCTCTCTCCTACACACCCTAACCTGAGCCTCACTATCCTCATAAAAACTCTTTACAGCCTTCAGTAACTTACTACCTATTCCATACACTTGCAACATTTGCCACATTGCTCCCCTATCCACTCTATCATATGCCTTTTCTAAATCCATAAATGCAATAAAAACTTCTCTACCTTTATCTAAATACTGTTCACATATATGCTTCACTGTTAACACTTGATCTACACATCCCCTACCCACTCTAAAGCCTCCTTGCTCATCTGCAATCCTACTCTCTGTCTTACCTCTAATTCTTTCAATAATAACCCTGCCATACACTTTACCTGGTATACTTAGTAAACTTATTCTCCTATAATTTTTACACTCTCTTTTATCCCCCTTCCCTTTATATAAAGGAACTATACATGCTCTCTGCCAATCCCTAGGTACCTATCCCTCTTTCATACATTTATTAAACAAAAATACCAACCACTCCAGCACTATATCCCCCTGCTTTTAACATTTCTGTCATGATTCCGTCAATTCCAGCTGCTTTACCCCTTTCATTCTACGTAATGCCTCACGCACCTCCCCACACTCACATCCTGTTCTTCTTCACTCCTAAACGATGTTGTACCTCCCTGGCCAGTACATGAAATTATCGCCTCCCTCTTTTCATCGACATTTAAAAGTTCCTCAAAATATTCCCGCCATCTACCCAATACCTCCAGCTCCCTATCTACTAACTCCCCTACTCTGTTTTTAACTGACAAATCCATTGTTCCTAGGCTTTCTTACCTTGTTTATCTCACTCCAAAATTTTTCTTGTTTTCAGCAAAATTTCTTGACAGAGCCTCTCCCATTCTTTCATTCGCTCTTCTTTTGCACTCTCTCACCACTCTTTTCACCTTTCTTTTACTCTCCATATACTCTGCTCTTCTATTAACACTTCTGTTTTGTAAAAACCTCTCATAAGCTACCTTTTTCTCTTTTATCACACCCTTTACTTCTTCATTCCACCACTCACTCCTCTTTCCTCCTGCACCCACCCTCCTATAGCCACAAACTTCTGCCCCACATTCTAATACTGCATTTTTAAAACTATCCCAACTCTCTTCAACCCCCCCACTACTCCTACTTGCACTAGCCCACCTTTCTGCCAATACAGTGGTCCCTCGGTTTTCGTGCATCTCCAAACTCGAACATTTATGTAAGTGTATTTTCGTAAGTGCTGTTGCAAGTGTATTTTTGGGGGTCTGAAATAGACTAACCTACGTGACATTATTTCTTAAGGAAGTAAATTCGTTTGGTAATGGCACTTAAGCAGCATTCTGGAACGAATTTTCGGCGAAAACCGAGGGACCACTGTAGTTGCTTATATCTCACCCTAACTTCCTCCTCCCTTAGTTTATACACTTTTACCTCTCTCTTACTTGCTGTTGCCATTTTCTTTTTGTCCCATCTACCTTTTACTCTAACTGTAGCTACAACCAAATAATGATCTGATATATCCGTTGCCCGTCTATAAACATGTACATCCTGAAGCCTACTCATCAACCTTTTATCCACCAATACATAATCCAACAAACTACTTTCCTTACGTGCTATATCATACCTTGTATATTTATTTATCCTCTTTTTCAGAAAATATGTATTACTTATTACCAAACCTCTTTCTACACATAGCTCAATTAATGGTTCCCCATTTACATTTACCCCTGGCACCCCAAATTTACCTACTACTCCATCCTCAACATTTTTACCCACTTTAGCATTAAGATCCCCAACCACAATTACTCTCTCACTTGGTTCAAAACTCCCCACACACTCACTCAACATTTCCCAAAATCTCTCTCTCTCCTCTACACTTCTCTCTTCTCCAGGTGCATAAACACTTACTATAACCCACTTTTCACATCCAACCTTTTTTTTATTCCACCTAATCTTTGAATTTATACATTTATATTCCTTCTTTACCTGCCATAACTGATTATTCAACATTATTGCCACTCCTTCTTTAGCTCTAACTCTATTTGAAACCCCTGATCTAATCCCATTTATTTCTCCCCACTGAAACTCTCCTACCCCCTTCAGCTTTGTCTCACTTAAAGCCAGGACATCCAGCTTCTTTTCATTCATAACATCTACAATCATCTCTTTCTTATCATTCGCACAACATCCACGCACATTCAAACATCCCACTTTGACGGTTTTCTTCTTCTTTTTAGTAAGCTATACAGGAAAAGGGGTTACTAGCCCATTGTTCCCGGCATTTTAGTTGACTTTTACAACACGCATGGCTTACGGAGGAAAGATTCTTATTCCACTTCCCCATGGATATGAAAGGGAAAAGCAATAAGAACAAGAACTATTAAGATAAAATCAAAGAAAACTCAGATGAGTGTGTATACAATAAACGTGTACATGTTTGCGTAGTGTCACCTAAGTTTAAGTAGAAGTAGCAAGACGTACCTGAAATCTTGCATGTTTATGAGACAGAAAAAAGACACCAGCAATCCTACCATCATGTAAAACAGTTTCAGGTTTCTGTTTCACAGTCACCTGGCAGGATGGTAGTACCTCCCTGGGTGGTTGCTGTCTACCAACTTCTTTAAATCTCATGTTGAGCTCCTCACATACTTCTTGGTCTTTTCTTGTGAGCTCCCCACCTTTCCTCAGCCTGATTACCTGGTCCTTGACTGTTGTCTTCCTCCTGATGTGGCTATACAACAGCTTCAGGTCAGACTTGACTTTTGATATTATATCGTTTTTGTACTGTCGCTGGGCCTCCCTTCTTATCTGTGCATACTCGTTTCTGGCTCTTTGACTAATCTTTTTATTTTCCTGGGTCCTTTGTCTTCTGTATTTTTTCCATTCTCTAGTGCACTTAGTTTTTGCCTCCCTACACCTTTGGGTAAACCAAGGGCTCATTCTGGTCTTCCCATTATTTCTGTTGCCTTTGGGAACAAACCTTTCCTCTGCCTCTTTGCATTTTGTCCATCATTTCATTTACTGACTTTCCTACCAATTCTCATTTTCACTGAACCTCCTGCAGGAAGTTCCTCATACCTGTGTAGTCCCCTCTTTTGTAGTTTGGCTTTTCCCATCCTACTCCTGTTACCCTCTCCACTTGTAGCTCTACTGTATTTGAAGCTCAGAACCACGTGATCACTAGCTCCAAGGGGCCTTTCATATGTGATGTCCTCAATGTTCGAGCTACTCAGGGTGAATACAAGGTCCAGTCTTGCTGGTTCATCCTCCCCTCCCTCTCTGGTAGTGTCCCTAACATGTTGATGCATGAGGTTTTCCAGTACCACATCCATCATCTTGGCTCTCCATGTTTCGTGACCCCCACGTGGCTCCAGGTTTTCCCAATCAGTCTCCTTGTGATTGAAATCGCTCATAACTAGTAACTTTGCTCTACCCATGTGAGCTCTTCTGGCCACCTCAGCTAGTGTGTCCACCATTGCTCTGTTCATACTCTTCTCTTGACCTCCTGCAATTCTGCGGCATGTTATACATCACTGCAATGACTACCTTATGTCCCCCAGACTGAATTGTACCTACTATGTAGTCCCTTTCACCAATTTTGTCCATTCCTTCCATTTCCTCAAATCCCTATCGGTTTTTAATGAGTAGTACAACTCCTCCCTCTCTGCTCCCTCTATCTTTCCTCAGGATCTGATATCTGGGTGGGAAGATTGCATCTGTTATCATCCTGGTGAGTTTCATTTCTGTGACTGCTATGATGTCTGGGGATGTCTCCTTGATTCTTTCATGCCACTCCTCACATTTATTTGTTATTCCATTTGCATTCGTATACCAAACCTTCAACTTCTTTTCTATAATTGTGTGTGTGTGTGTGTGCACGTGTGTGTGTGTGTGTGTGTGTGTGCACGTGTGTGTGTGTGTGTGTGTGCACGTGTGTGTGTGTGTGTGTGTGTGAGAGAGTAAAAGAGAAAGAGTGAGAGGTAGATGTAGAGAGAGAACATAATATATATCTTTATCCATATGCTGTATACAATATGTATTTTTTTTAATCGACAGCTGTCTCCTGCCAAGGCAGGGTGAGCCAAAGAAGAAAACACACTTAACATCATTCATTCAACTGCCATCCTTCCAAAAGTGTGCTGGCATCACAGTCAGATTATTCTCCAACTGTAGTATCCCCACTCCTCCAGAGTGTAGGCACTGCCCTCTCCTTCTCCAGGACTCAGGTCCAACTAACCAATTTTCATGAATCCCTTCATAAGAGTTACCTTGCTCACAGTCTAAGGGTACATCCATTAGAAACCCTTTGTCCCCATTCACTTTTGTCTAACATTCTCATGCAAGCCTGCTGGATGCTAAAATCTCTAAAACTCAAAGCCTCTTTTACCCCCTCCATCTGTTCCTGGGGCCACTCATATTCCTCCTACCTTCCACCCCTACATACCTGAACTTGAGCTCCACTCTCCTCATAAAAACTCGACTATTACTAACAACATACTACATACATATTCCATACATTTGCAATATATGCCATATTGCTTCCCTCTCCACTCTATTATATGCCTTTTCTAAATCCATGTGACAAAGAGTTCCTAACCCTTATTTAAGTATTGTTTATTTAAATGCTTTGATGTAAATACAGTGGACCCCCGAGTAACGAACACCCCGGAAATCGTACAATTATGTAAGTATAATATTGTAAGTGCTTGTGGAAGTGTATTTTTGGGGGTCTGAAATAGACTAACCTACGTGACATTATTCCTTAAGGGAGTAAATTCGTTCAGTAATGGCACTTGAGCAGGCTTCTGCAATGAAGTTTTTATGTTACTCGGGGGTCCACTGTACTAGATTTACACACATTTACCAGGATTTATTTGGTTGCACCCAAGGTTATGATAGTTTCATTTATTGTATAAATTGCCAGTACATATTAACTTTCTTTTCACTGCAGTTTTTTACACAATGAATATTTCAAGATTTTCTTTTATTATTAATGTTTTGTTTTTTATTTGACTTTAGCTTCCAGTAGTTGTAGAACATACTATATCTTCATTTGAATTTTTTTTCTAGAAGTCTCTACCACTCTCTCAAGAAATACTCACTCGCATTCTTTCAGCAAATTTTCTTTCTTATATAATTTTGTTGTGGTGGCTGTGATCGAAGGTTATGTAATTTGTATCAGTAAATTGCATTAAATCTTCATATAAATTCAGCAACATTGCAATATATTTTTGCATTTGAGCTATGGTTGCCATCTTACCAGCTGCACCATTGTAAAGTACTGCCAGGGCTGTATTATGGGGTATGCCAGATGAGCAGTTGCCTCAGACACTGACCTATAAGGGGCACCAAAAAACATGGCAGAAACTATCAGACATTTTGCTGACATAACAGCCAGAAAAAAAAAATTATGATGCACAACTAAAATTTAGATTACTGTAACACTTTAAAGGCCACTTTGAACTTCGCAGTTTCTATAAGGTTAAGTGCAGTTCTTTAACAATAAGGGAGGTGTAAGTGGATTTTCTTTTACTTGTGTAACAAATCCTTAATCTTTTTTATTTAAGTATCAGTGGTTGTAAGGTACCAGTATTTGGAACAAAAATGATCGAAGTGTTCCTTTAATTTTTTTAAGTAGCCTTTGTAACTTGTTGCATTGTTACCTCTGTTTGTAGTGAATGTTAGTACAGCCTCTCCTTACTTAACGATGGAGTTCCGTTCCTAAGATCCCGTCGGTAAATTAATTCATTGCTAAGCAAGTAGCATACTATAATGGTAGTGGGTTTGTGTCAGACATATTTAATATTATTTTAATATCACCTTTACACCATTTATAACATTTTTAGTATATTTTTAAATGTTTATACAGTAGTGTACTGTATGCTGTGATAAACAGAATAGAGGAAATTAGCTCTAATATACATTATTTAGGTATGCATACTGGTCAGAGAGCCCATCGTAAGTCCGAGTCATTGGTAAACGAGTACGTCACTAAGTGAGGAAAGGCAGTAATTAGTGCTATCAACCTGTTTGACAGAAAAGTGGTGATATGATGGACAATTCCATGTGCATTAAGATAAAATGTTTCATTCAGTACATGAAAATAAAGTAAGAGGTATACAATTTATCTCTGCTCAAATACCCTGCACATAGGAGAAAGAAATTTACGATGACATTTCAGTCCGACTTGGACCATTAATTAATGTGTAATTAGTTAGTGGTCCAAGTCAGACTGAAACATCATCATAAGTTACTTTCTCCTATGTGTGGGTTATTTGTGTATTGTTCCAGTCACAGTATAGTGTCTTTTTGTTCTTCACAATTTATCTTTATTAGGTCTTACATAAAATAAAAATTTTCTGCCTCCACTATAGAAGCATTGAATATATTTTTTTTTTATTTTTTTTTTTTATTAACACATCGGCCGATTCCCACCAAGGCAGGGTGGCCCGAAAAAGAAAAACTTTCATCATCATTCACTCCATCACTGTCTTGCCAGAAGGGTGCTTTACACTACAGTTATAAAACTGCAACATTAACACCCCTCCTTCAGAGTGCCGGCACTGTACTTCCCATCTCCAGAACTCAAGTCCGGCCTGCCGGTTTCCTGAATCCTTCATAAATGTTACTTTGCTCACACTCCAACAGCACGTCAAGTATTAAAAACCATATGCCTCCATTCACTCCTATCAAATACGCTCACACATGCTTGCTGGAAGTCCAAGCCCTCGCACACAAAACTTCCTTTACCTCCCTCCAACCTTTCCTAGGCCGACCCCTACCCCGCCTTCCCTCCACTACAGATTTATACACTCTCGAAGTCACTCTGTCTCGTTCCATTCTCTCTACATGTCCAAACCACCTCAACAACCCCTCCTCAGCTCTCTGGACAATCGTTTTGGTAATCCCGCACCTCCTCCTAATTTCCAAACTCCGAATTCTCTGCATTATATTCACACCACACATTGACCTCAGACATGACATCTCCACTGCCTCCAGCCTTCTCCTCGTTGCAACATTCATCACCCATGCTTCACACCCATATAAGAGCGTTGGTATAACTATACTCTCATACATTCCCCTCTTTACTTCCATGGACAAGGTTCTTTGTCTCCACAGACTCGAAGTGCTCCACTCACCCTTTTCCCTCATCAATTCTATGATTCACCTCATCCTTCATAGACCCATCCGCCGACATGTCCACTCCCAAATATCTGAATACATTCACCTCCTCCATACTCTCTCCCTCCAATCTGATATCCAATCTTTCGTCACCTATTCTTTTTGTTATCCTCATCACCTTACTCTTTCCTATATTCACTTTCAATTTTCTTCTTTTACACACCCTACCAAATTCATCCACCAACCTCTGCAGCTTCTCTTCAGAATCTCCCAAAAGCACAGTGTCATCAGCAAAAAGCAACTGTGACAACTCCCACTTTGTATTTGCTTCTTTATCTTTTAGACCAACACCTTTTGCCAAGACCCTTGCATTCACTTCTCTTACAACCCCATCTATAAATATATTGAACAACCACGGTGACATCACACATCCTTGTCTAAGGCCCACTTTTACTGGGAAATAGTCCCCTTCCCTCCTACACACTCTAACCTGAGCCTCACTATCCTCATAAAAACTCTTCACTGCTTTCAGTGAATATATATTTAAAGGAATTTTTTGTACCAATCTGTAAGGGTGCCCAAACTTGAGCCTACCCATGGCCAAATTTCTCAGTCTGGCTATGAGTACTGTATTTAACCCTTTGACTGTTTTGGTCATATATATGTATCATGTACGTCTTAGGAGCCAGTGTTTCGGACGTACATATATATACAGTGGATTTCACTGTATACAGTGGACCCTCAGTTAACGGCTATAATTCGTTCCAGAATGCTGTTCGAGTGCCGTTACCGAACGAATTTATTCCCATAAGGAATAATGTAAATTAGAGTAGTTTTTTTAGACCCCCAAAAATACACTTACAAAAGCACTTACAAAAATACACTTACATAATGGGTTGAATTTTGAGCAGTACGTAAACCGGGGGTCCACTGTACGTATACTCAAAAATTCTAGCGGCTTCAAATCAAGCGGGAGAAAGCTGGTAGGCCCACATATGAGAGAATGGGTCTGTTTGGTCAGTGTTCGCTGTATAAAAAAATCCTGCAGCACGCAGTGCAGAATGAGGAAAAAAAAACTCCGACAGTGATTTTGGATTAAAACGCCGACTTTGAGGTGTATTTTCGTATAGTATTTATGGTTGTATTCTCTTTTTCGTGGTCTCATTTGATAGAATGGAAAACATATTACAGAAATAGAGATGATTTTGATTAGTTTCATAATGAAAATGGCCTTGAAATTGAGCTCAAAGTATGTAGTGGAAATGTTCGATTTTTGCCAGTGTTCAAGAGTACACGTACACAAATCACGCCATGCGTCCAATACACGTCAACTGGTGAGTCTAATATTTTTACACAAGTGCACTGATATTATTTATACTATTTTTACAATAATGCAGTAGTCTGCATAACAGTAAATCTTCTATTTTTTGTGTGAATAAAAAATCAAAATAGAAAGCAAGAGTAATATAAGAGTGGCCTAAAGACGTGACTAATGAACAGAAAATCTTATTTTAGTGCCAGGAATGTCTGCATTGTTTATTCTGGTCCCTATTTTGAAATTGACATCTTTTTTTATTTTGCATGAAATTGGCGAAATTGCCAATTTCTGACCACTTTATTGGGTAGTTGAAATCGGTAAATTGGTGGTTTCTTGTGCTCAATCGATAGAACAAATGGAGTTCTAAAGAAATAGCTATGAGTTTGATCGACTGTAACAATGGAATTGGCTGAAAATAGGGCTGACTCGGCGAAATCGCCGATGCGTATATATCGCCGACACCGCTAACTTCGCGAGAGCGTAATTCCGTAAGTTTTCTATCAAATTTCGTACTTTTGGTGTCATTACCATTGGGAAAAGATTCTCTATCATTTCATAAGAATTTTTTTTTTTTTTTTTTTCCAAAATTTTGCGACATTGAATGACAGTTTCAGAATGGGGCCTCCAACAGACAAAGGGTTAAAATATAGTCTTTGTGGCATTTTTATGTTTGTAACTATTGATTAACGAATGAGTAATTGCACAGGAGATGATAACAGCACCTGTCTTGGTATCAACACCCTAGAAGAAGTGGGCGAAAACTTTGGAGGTCGAGGCAACAAGGATTCCCCTGCAGATAACCCCAAGCTCTCTCCTAAGATTGCTGTGATGGAGCCTGTCTTACGCTTTCTGCAACTGCTCTGTGAAAATCATAATTTGTTTCTCCAGGTTAGTGAGTCATGCATTGCAGTTTCTGAATCTATTTATTATACTGTTGTTTTTTATTTGAGAAATTTGCAGTCTTAATACACTCTTTTCTCCGTTTAAAGTATCCAGTATTTAACAAATTGCTTTCTCTGCAATTCTGTGAGTTCAAAATTTTTAGGAACATTAATTTATGTTGCTTTGTCATTGTAAAATTTTTACACTTACTAAAGATAAAGAAACAAAAATTTGCTATGACTTGAGGCTCACTTCACTACTATTTAATAAATTGGGGCCAAAAATATGACAGTTCTAAGGCTATTGACCTTTTAGCCATCTGTATTTATTTAACTTCAATTATTATTTCAAGGTTCTGTATTACCTACACTTATGGATTTAGTGTTTCCCATGAAAAATATAACAACATCTAGAAAATGAAAAAAATGTGAGGGATGACATGTGTGTACACCTAAGAAGTGTACCCTTAGATCAAATTAAACATAACTGCTTTACGTTGAGCTACATTAAACAATCAGGGATAAAATCTTGCATCCTAAACATTAGACTCTAATTATATAGATAAGACAATGAGACAACTATTGTGTAGGCATTGATGAAAGAAACATACCTGTAGCATTAAAATACAGTGGTCCCTCGGTTTTCGTGCATCTCCAAACTCTAACATTTATGTAAGTGTATTTTCGTAAGTGCTGTTGCAAGTGTATTTTTGGGGGTCTGAAATAGACTAACCTACGTGACATTATTTCTTAAGGAAGTAAATTCGTTCAGTAATGGCACTTGAGCAGCATTCTGGAACGAATTTTCGGCAAAAACCGAGGGACCACTGTACAGTGTTTTTCATAATTGTAGTTAGCTTGGTGCAAATATGGAATCAAAAGTCTCCTGAGATGCATATGATCATTATAACACATTGCCCTCATGTCTGAGGGTGATGTGTGGTGTGAATATAATGCAGAGAATTCATAGTTTGGAAGATAACAGGAGGTGCGGGATTACCAAAATTATTATCCAGAGGGCTGAAGAGGGGTTATTGAGGTGGTTCGGACATGTAGCGAGAATGGAACAAAATAGAATGACTTAGAGTGTATAAATCTGTAGTGGAGGGGAGGCGGGGTAGGGGTCAGCCTAGGAAAGGTTGGAGGGAGGGGTAAAGGAGGTTTTGTGTGCGAGGGGCTTGGACTTCCAGCAAGCATGCGTGAGCATATTTGATACGAGTGAATGGAGACAAGTGGTTTTTAGGACTTGACGTGCTGTTGGAGTGTGAGCAAGGTAACATTTATGAATGGATTCAGGGAAACCGGCAGGCCGGACTTGAGTCCTGGAGATGGGAAGTACAGTGTCTGCACTCTGAAGGAGGGGTGTTAATGTTGCCGTTTTATAACTGTAGTGTAAGCACGCCTCTGGCAAGACAGTGATGGAGTGAATGATGAAAGTTTTTATTTTTCGGGCCACCCTGCCTTGGTGGGAAACGACTGATGTGTTAATAAAATAAAATACAGCCTCTCCTCACTTAGCGACGTACTCGTTTACCGACGCCTCGGACTTACGACGGGCTCTGACCAATATACATACTACCTAAATAATGTATATTAGAGCAGATTTCCTCTATTCTGTTTATTACAATATACAGTGCATTACTGTATTTTATTTTATTTTTTATTAACACATTGGCCGATTCCCACCAAGGCAGGGTGGCCCGAAAAAGAAAAACTTTCATCATCATTCACTCCATCACTGTCTTGCCAGAAGGGTGCTTTACACTACAGTTATAAAACTGCAACATTAACACCCCTCCTTCAGAGTGCAGAAACTGTACTTCCCATCTCCAGGACTCAAATCCGGCCTGCCGGTTTCCCTGAATCCCTTCATAAATGTTACTTTGCTCACACTCCAACAGCACGTCAAGTATTAAAAACCATTTGTCTCCATTTACTCCTATCAAATAGGCTCGCGCATGGTGCAAAGGTGACATTAAAACAATATCAAAGATGAGTGATATAAACCCACTACCATTATAGTATGCTCCTCAGTTAGCGACGAATTCGTTTACTGACGTGGTCATAGGAATGGAACTTCGTCGTTAAGTGAGGAGAGGCTGTAAAAAAAACATTAGCACAGAGAAAGATAATTTCAAACATAGTGGTACCCCGAGTTTTGTACAGCTCCCAACTCGAACAATTATGAAAGTGTATTATTGTAAGTACTTTTGTAAGTGTATTTTTGGGGGTCTCAAACTGACTAATCTAATTTACATTATTCCTTATGGGAACAAATTTGTTTGGTAACGGCACTCGAACAGCCTTCTGGAATGAATTATGGCCGAAACTCGAGGTACCACTGTACTTTGCAGAAACTTTTACTTCTTGAATATGCATTGCCAGTGTGGAACCCTCACCTAATAAAACACTGAAACTAAGAAAGTACAAAGGAAAGCATCACTGCTGGTACATGAGCAGAGATAAGAAGCTACAAAGAAAGAAAACAAGAGCTACAAATCTCATTGGGGTAGCAAAGAACCAGGGAATATGACCTCCATATAAAAAAATACTATGGGGGTATAGACAAGACAAGCAAGAATAGGCTTCACCAGAAATACAACAAGAATAAGCAGGCATGGTTGAAAATAACACATGAATGAGCCACAAAAATACTAGGAAACATTGTTTCAACATAAAAATAGTAAAGGAGTGCAATAAGCTGAGAAATGGCACAATAGTTTTAAAAAATAGATTTAACAGGGCTCAGTCATTCCAGTCAGTCAAGAGTTAAGTGGCAGGACCAAGAGCTAAAGCTCACTCCCTGTAGACTCAAATATGAAATGTCAAACACAAGTGGTAAATATCACATTCTTCTTTTTTCAGAATTTCCTAAGGAATCAGAAAAGTAAAACAAATTACAACTTAATAAGCAAAACTCTTATGTTTTTGGACTGTATATGCGGGTCAACAACTGGCGGGTTGGGTCTCCTCGGACTCTACATTAATGAACACAATGTCTCTCTTATTAATCAAACTTTAGAAACGCTTACTGAGTATTGTCAAGGCCCCTGTCATGAGAACCAGAACTGCATTGGTGAGTGTTCTTCTCCGTTTAGTTATTTTTCTTAATGCATGACATAAATTTTGTAATTTTTATTTTTTATTATTAACACTTCGGCCGTTTCCCACTAAGGCAGGGTGACCTGAAAAAGAAGAAACACTATCATCATCATTCGCTCCTTCACTGTCTTGCCAGAGGCATACCTACACTACGGTTAAAAAAACGCAACATCAACAGCCCTCCTTCAGAGCGCAGGCACTGTACTTCCCATTTCCAGGACTCAAGTTTGGTTAACTGGTTTCCCTGAATCACTTCATAAATGTTACCCTGCTCACACTCCAACAGCACATCAAGTCATAAAAACCATTTGTCTCCACTCACTCCTATCTAACACACTCACACACACTTGCAGGAATTCCAAGCCCCTTGCACACAAAACCTCCTTTACCCCCTCCCTCCAACCTTTCCTAGGCCGACCCCTACCCCTCCTGCCTTATTTATATGCTCTCCAAGTCATTCTGTTTTGTTCCATCCTCTCTAACTGTCCGAACCACCTCAACAACCCCTCCTCAGCCCTCTGGATAATACTTTTAGAAACCCGCACCTCCTCCTAATTTCCAAACTACGGATTCTCTTCATTATATTCACACTGCACATTTCCCTCAGACACGACATCTCCACTGCCTCCAACCTTCTTATTGCAACAGTCACCAACATTCCACACTATACTTTTTTTTTTTTTTCAACAAGTCGGCTGTCTCCCACCGAGGCAGGGTGACCCAAAAAGAAAGAAAATCCCCAAAAAGAAAATACTTTCATCATCATTCAACACTTTCACCTCACTCATACATAATCACTGTTTTTGCAGAGGCGCTCAGATACGACAGTGTAGAAAGTCCCTCCAAACTGCTAATATTCCAAACCTCTCCTTTAAAGTGTAGGCATTGTACAGTGGACCCTCGGTTTTCGTTGAAAATTCGTTCCAGAATGCTGTTTGAGTGCCGTTACCGAATGAATTTGTTCCCATAAGGACAAATGTAAATTAGTAAATTAGATTAGTCGTTTCAGACCCTGAAAAATACACTTACAAAAGCTTACAAAAATACACTTACAAAATTGTTCGAGTTTGGAGGTGAACAAAAACCGAGGGTCCACTGTATACTTCCCATGGTACCAATACTCTGATATGAGTGTGAAGCATGGGTTGTAAATGTTGCAGCAAGGAGGAGGCGGGAGGCAGTGGAGATAATGTGTCTACGGGCCATGTATGGTGTAAACATTATGCAGAGAATTCGTCATGTGGAAATTAGGAGGAGGTGTGGAGTTACTAAAAGTATTATTCAGAGGGCTGAGGAGAATGGATAAAAATAGGATGACTTGAAGGGTGTATAAATCTGTAGTGGAGGGAAGGAGGGGTCGGGGTCATCCTAGGAAAGGATGGAGGAAGGGGGTAAAAGAGAGTTTGTGTGCAAGAAGCTTGGACACACAGCAAGCATGTGTGAGCATGTTAGATAAGAGTGACTGGGGATGAATGGTTTTTGGGACTTGAAGAGCTGTTTGAGTCCGAGCAGGGTAATATTTTGTTAAGGGATTTGGAGAAACTGGTTAGCCAGACTTGAGTCCTGGAGGTGGAAAGTACAGTGCCTGCACTTTAACCCTTAACCCTTAAACTGTCCAAACGTAGATATACGTTTGCACGCGTACTGCTCCGAATGTAGATCAACGTTTTATTTTTCATTCCTTCAAATTTAGTGCAATAGGCCTGAGTCGCCTAGACATGAGAGAATGGGTCTGCGCCCTCAGTGTGCGCAGTATTAAAAAAATCTGGGACCACTTAGTACCTTGTGGGAGCACTAGTTCAATTGAGTGCCACCTGATGCAAATAATGTAGCAAACGCCATGGATTCACTGATGTCATGTCGCATTAACACTCCCCTTATAAGAGGAAAGTAAAAATAGGTTCGATAAATACATGAGTGGCTGTGGGTGGGTGTGAGTTGGACCTGACTAGCTTGTGCTACTAGGTCTGATGCTGTGCTCCTTCCTTGAGAGGATGTGACCTGACTAGGTGGGTCATTGGTCTAAGCTGGGGGGTGATATGGACCTGCCTTACATGGGCCAGTAGGCCTTCTGCAGTGTTCGTTCTTTTTTATGTTCTTATATATTTGGCAGGCTGGCTTTGGCTGTCTCTGGCTGTCTCTGTGTCTATATCTGTCTATATCTCTGTCTATATCTCTGTCTATATCTCTGTCTATATCTCTGTCTATATCTGTCTATATCTCTGTCTATATCTCTGTCTATATCTGTCTATATCTCTGTCTATATCTCTGTCTATATCTGTCTATCTATATATATATCTGTAATATCTCTCTCTCTCTCTCTCTCACATGTACACATAAGTACAGTTATTATACATAGTGTAAATTACCTAGGATAACCCAAAAATTCCAGGCAAAGTCCTATACAATGCTTGTATATATAAGACATAATACGCATGACTGGCAAGTAATACGCATTGTCACTTCTGCATCGCGTATAATACCTGTTGGCTTACGAGACGGAAAGACAGATAAGCAGAGCTAGACAGACAGACAGATAGACAGTGGAAACAACGAGAGGGGTCCCTGCTCCCATTCATCAATGTCATTGGGCTGTCAGTGTTATCTGACACTTGTCATAACACCATTAGTCAAGGAGTTTCATATTATACTCCAGGCACACATAGGCAGGCAAACAAAGACAGATAAGCCGAGCTAGACAGATAGATAGAAACACAGATAGACAGATAGATAGATAGATAGACAGATAGATAAATAAACAGATAGATAGACAGATAGATAGACAGATAGATAAATAAACAGATAGATAGACAGATAGATAGACAGATAGATAGACAGACAGATAGATAGACAGACAGATAGACAGACAGATAGATAGACAGATAGATAGACAGATAGATAGATAGATAGACAGATACAGAGAGTGAAAACAAAGCAAGGGTTCCTTGCACACATTCATTCATCAATGTCACTGCCTTATCAGTAGTTATCTGACAATTGTCATAACACCATTCTTCAAGGAGTTTCATATATACTCCAGGATGTCTAAAACATTGCTGGGACCTATAAATACTTTGTATATATTTATAGACAATAGTAAATGACCATGGCAGGTGAAATTGTTCACCTGTTGGTGTCATTGTGACTATTTGAGTACTATTTCAACACCTAATATTAGTGTTAGAACAAAGATTGGCTATGAAATCACAAGAACTATTATAAATTGTAATTACCAGAACATAAAAATTGTATAAATTAAAATAAAAACTAAAAAAAAAAGTATATCGGCATTACTTCTGCAAGCGGCAGGACTTGTTGTTGCCGTCAGGTGAGCATCCAGCACCAACTTGTCGGGCTTATATCTCAGTAAGTACTGGCCCTAAATTTTTTTTTTTAGGCTATCCTGTTTATAAAAATGCGCTCTTCATTTTTTAAAAAAAAATGATTTTTTTTTTTTCAAAATATTCGGAGCAGTGCGCGAGTGAACGTAGATCTACGTGTGGACAGTTTAAGGGTTAAACTGTCCACACGTAGATATACGTTCACGTGCGTACTGCTCCGAACGTAGATCTACGTTTTATTTTTCATTCCTTCAAATTTAGTGCGATAGGCCTGAGTCGCCTAGACATGAGAGAATGGATCTGCGCCCTCAGTGTGCGCAGTATTAAAAAAATCTGGGACCACTTAGTACCTTGTGGGAGCACCAGTTCAATTGAGTGCCAGCTAGAGCAAATACTGTGGCAAACACCAGGGATTCACTGATGGGATGTCGCATTAACACTCCCCTTATAAGAGGAAAGTAAAAATAGGTTAGATAAATACATGAGTGGCTGTGGGTGGGTGTGAGTTGGACCTGACTAACTTGTGCTACTAGGTCTGATGCCATGCTCCTTCCTTCAGAGGATGTGACCTGACTAGGTGGGTCATTGGTCTAAGCTGGGGGGTGACATGGACCTGCCTTGCATGGGCCAGTAGGCCTTCTGCAGTGTTCCTTCTTTCTTATGTTCTTATGTATTCGGCAGGCTGGCTGGCTTTGGCTGTATCTGGCTGTCTATCACTCTGTCTATATCTTTGTCTGTCTATATATCTATCTATATCTATATGTCCTATATCTCTCTCTCTCTCTCACATGTACACATAAGTACAGTTATTATACATAGTGTAAATTACCTAGGATAACCCAAAAATTCCAGGCAAAGTGATATACAATGCTTGTAGATATAAGGCATAATAAGCATGACTGGCAAGTAATACACATCGTCACTTCTGTATTGTGTATAATACCTGTTGGCTTACGAGCCGCACTCTGAGACTGAGACAAGCAGACGGAAAGACACACACACAGGCAGACAGAAAGACAGATAAGCAGAGTTAGACAGAAATAAGCAGAGCTAGACAAACAGACAGATAGACAGACAGACAGACAGACAGACAGACAGATAGACAGACAGGCAGACAGATAGACATTGAAAAAGGGAGGGTTCCCTCCAGCACTGCTGACATTTATCAAATGTCACTGAGCTGTCAAGAGTTATCTGACACTTGTCAACACACCATTCTTCAAGAAGTTTCATATACTCCAGGCACACAGGCAGACAGAAAGACAGATAAGCAGAGTTAGACAGACACAGACAGAGAGACAGACAGATACAGACAAACAGATTCAGACAGACAGACATAGACAGACAGATTGAAAGAGTAAGAGTTCCCTGCACACATTCATTCATCAATGTCACTGTATTATCAGTAGTTATTTGGCAATTGAGGTGACTGTGAAACAGAAACCTGAAACTGTTTTACATGATGGTAGGATTGCTGGTGTCTTTTTTCTGTCTCATAAACATGCAAGATTTCAGGTACGTCTTGCTACTTCTACTTACACTTAGGTCACACTACGCAAACATGTACACGTTTATGTATACACACTCATCTGAGTTTTCTTTGATTTTATCTTAATAGTTCTTGTTCTTATTGCTTTTCCCTTTCATATCCATGGGGAAGTGGAATAAGAATCTTTCCTCCGTAAGCCATGCGTGTTGTAAAAGTCAACTAAAATGCTTGGAACAATGGGCTAGTAACCCCTTTTCCTGTATAGCTTACTAAAAAGAAAAAGAAGAAAACCGTCAAAGTGGGATGTTTGAATGTGCGTGGATGTTGTGCGAATGATAAGAAAGAGATGATTGTAGATGTTAGAATGAAAAGAAGCTGGATGTCCTGGCTTTAAGTGAGACAAAGCTGAAGGGGTAGGAGAGTTTCAGTGGGGAGAAATAAATGGATTAGATCAGGGTTTCAAATAGAGTTAGAGCTAAAGAAGGAGTGGCAATAATGTTGAATAATCAGTTATGGCAGGTAAAGAAGGAATATAAATGTATAAATTCAAGGATTATGTGGAGTAAAATAAAGGTTGGATGTGAAAATTGGGTTATAGTAAGTGTTTATGCACCTGGAGAAGAGAGAAGTGTAGAGGAGAGAGAGAGATTTTGGGAAATGTTGAGTGAGTGTGTGGGGAGTTTTGAACCAAGTGAGAGAGTAATTGTGGTTGGGGATCTTAATGCTAAAGTGGGTAAAAATGTTGTGGATGGAGTAGTAGGTAAATTTGGGGTGCCAGGGGTAAATGTAAATGGGGAACCATTAATTGAGCTATGTGTAGAAAGAGGTTTGGTAATAAGTAATACATATTTTATGAAAAAGAGGATAAATAAATATACAAGGTATGATATAGCACGTAAGGAAAGTAGTTTGTTGGATTATGTATTGGTGGATAAAAGGTTGATGAGTAGGCTTCAGGATGTACATGTTTATAGAGGGGCAACGGATATATCAGATCATTATTTGGTGGTAGCTACAGTTAGAGTAAAAGGTAGATGGGATAAAAAGAAAATGGCAACAGCAAGTAAGAGAGAGGTAAAAGTGTATAAACTAAGGGAGGAGGTAGTTAGGGTGAGATATAAGCAACTATTGACAGAAAGGAGGGCTAGTGCAAGTAGGAGTAGTGGGGGGGGTTGAAGAGAGTTGGGATAGTTTTAAAAATGCAGTATTAGAATGTGGGGCAGAAGTTTGTGGCTATAGGAGGGTGGGTGCAGGAGGAAAGAGGAGTGAGTGGTGGAATGAAGAAGTAAAGGGTGTGATAAAAGAGAAAAAGGTAGCTTATGAGAGGTTTTTACAAAACAGAAGTGTTAATAGAAGAGCAGAGTATATGGAGAGTAAAAGAAAGGTGAAGAGAGTGGTGAGAGAGTGCAAAAGAAGAGCGGATGAAAGAATGGGAGAGGCTCTGTCAAGAAATTTTGCTGAAAACAAGAAAAAATTTTGGAGTGAGATAAACAAGGTAAGAAAGCCTAGGAACGAATGGATTTGTCAGTTAAAAACAGAGTAGGGAGTTAGTAGATGGGGAGCTGGAGGTATTGGGTAGATGGCGGGAATATTTTGAGGAACTTTTAAATGTCGATGAAAAGAGGGAGGCGGTAATTTCATGTACTGGCCAGGGAGGTACAACATCGTTTAGGAGTGAAGAAGAGCAGGATGTGAGTGTGGGGGAGGTGCGTGAGGGAAAGGTACCTAGGGATTGGCAGAGAGCATGTATAGTTCCTATATATAAAGGGAAGGGGGATAAAAGAGAGTGTAAAAATTATAGGGGAATAAGTTTACTGAGTATACCAGGTAAAGTGTATGGCAGGGTTATTATTGAAAGAATTAGAGGTAAGACAGAGAGTAGGATTGCAGATGAGCAAGGAGGCTTTAGAGTGGGTAGGGGATGTGTAGATCAAGTGTTTACAGTGAAGCATATATGTGAACAGTATTTAGATAAAGGTAGAGAAGTTTTTATTGCATTTATGGATTTAGAAAAGGCATATGATAGAGTGGATAGGGGAGCAATGTGGCAAATGTTGCAAGTGTATGGAATAGGTAGTAAGTTACTGAAGGCTGTAAAGAGTTTTTATGAGGATAGTGAGGCTCAGGTTAGGGTGTGTAGGAGAGAGGGAGATTACTTCCGGTAAAAGTAGGTCTTAGACAGGGATGTGTAATGTCACCATGGTTGTTTAATATATTTATAGATGGGGTTGTAAAAGAAGTAAATGCTAGGGTGTTGGGGAGAGGGGTGGGATTAAATTATGGAGAATTAAATGCAAATGGGAGTTGACACAGTTACTTTTTGCTGATGATACTGTGCTTATGGGAGATTCTAAAGAAAAGTTGCAAAGGTTAGTGGACGAGTTTGGGAGAGTGTGTAAAGGTAGAAAGTTAAAAGTGAACATAGATAAGAGTAAGGTGATGAGGGTATCAAACGATTTAAATAAAGAAAAATTGGATATCACATTGGAGAGAGGGATTATGGAAGAAGTAAATGTTTTCAGATATTTGGGAGTTGACGTGTCAGCGGATGGGTTTATGAAGGATGAGGTTAACCATAGAATTGATGAAGGAAAAAAGGTGAGTGGTGCATTGAGGTATCTGTGGAGACAAAAACGTTATCCATGGAGGCAAAGAAGGGAATGTACGAAAGTATAGTGGTACCAACACTCTTATATGGGTGTGAAGCATGGGTTGCAAATGCTGCAGCGAGGAGGAGGCTGGAGGCAGTGGAGATGTCCTGTCTAAGGGCAATGTGTGGTGTAAATATTATGCAGAAAATTCGGAATGTGGAAATTAGGAGAAGGTGGGAGTTACTAAAAGTATTTGTCAGAGGGCTGAAGAGGGGGTTTTTGAGGTGGTTTGGTCATTTAGAGAGAATGGATCAAAGTAGAATGACTTGGAGAGCGTATAAATCTGTAGGAAGGAAGGCGGGGGAGGGGTCGTCCTAGAAAAGGTTGGAGGGAAGGGGTAAAGGAGGTTTTGTGGGCGAGGGCTTGGACTTCCAGCAAGCATGTGTGAGCGTGTTAGATAGGAGTGAATGGAGACGAATGGTTTTTGGGACATGACGATCTGTTGGAGTGTGAGCAGGGTAACATTTTGTGAAGGGATTCAGGGAAACCATTTAATTTATTTAGTTGGACTTGAGTCCTGGAAATGGGAAGTACAATGCCTGCACTTTAAAGGAGGGGTCTGAGATAGTGACAGCTGGGAGGGACTTTTCTCAGCTGTCGTATCTGAGTTCCTCTGCAAAGACAGTGATTATGTATGAGTGTGGTGAAAGTGTTGAATGATGATGAAAGTATTTTCTTTTGGGGATTTTCTTTCTTTTGGGTCACCCTGCCTCGGTGGGGACGGCCGACTTGTTGAAAAAAAAAAAAAAATTGGCAATTGTCATAACACCATTCTTCAAGGAGTTTCATATATACTCCTGGATGTCTAAAACATTGCTGGGGCCTATAAATACTTCGTATATATTTATAGACAATAGTAAATGACCAAGGTAGGCGAAAATGTTCACCTGTTGGTGTGATTGTGACTATTTGAGTACTATTTCAGTACATAATATTAGTGTTAGAACAAAGATTGGCTATGAAATCACAGGAACTATTGTAAATTGTAATTATCAGAACATAAAAATTATATAAATTAAAATGAAAACTAGAAAAAAGTATATCGGCAATACAGTGGTTCCTTGGTTTTCGTGGCATCTCCAAACTCGAACTTTTATGTTAGTGTATTTTCGTAAGTGCTGTTGCAAGTGTATTTTTGGGGGTCTGAAATAGACTAACCTACGTGACATTATTTCTTAAGGAAGTAAATTCGTGGGTAATGGCACTTGAACAGCATTCTGGAATGAATTTTCGCAAACCGGGGGACCACTGTACTTCTGCAAGCGGCAGGACTTGATTGTGCCGTCAGGTGAGCATCCAGCACCAAATTGGCGGGCTTATATCTCGGTAAGTACTGGCCCTAAATTTTTTTAGCCTATCCTGTTTATAAAAATGCGTTCTTCATTTAAAAAAATGAATTTTTTTTTTTTTTTCAAAATATTGGGAGCAGTACGCAGGTGAACGTATATCTACGTGTGGACAGTTTAAGGGTTAAAGGGGGGGTTTGGGATATTTGCTGTTTGGAGTGACATCTAAACTGTCATATTTGGGCACCTCTACAAAAACAGTGATTATGTGTGAATGATGGTGAAAGCTTCTTTCTTTTTGGGCCCTGCCTCTGTGAGAGACAGTCAGTTTTGAAAATAAAAATTAGTTGGAACAAAAGAGACATATGGTATAACTCAGTGGTAGGAATAGATAAGCAGAGGGAAGATTTTGAATTTAATAATGTAAGCCAATTTGAACAACACACTTGTTGAATTGGTTGGTTTAGGCTGGGTTGCCTGTCAGCCAGTACATATTGGTATTTTAAATTTTAATTTCATGTTTATGTACCCTTGATATCAGTTATCCTTGAACTCAAAATTTAAATTTGATATGCAGTATGTTTACTTCACCCTTGTTATTCATTTTCTCTTTAAGTAAATGCAAAGTATTTGTTTGTTTTAGCAACTCATGAATCCAATGGGCTACACATCATAACAGCACTTATCCTTAGTGATATCAACCCACTGGCAAAGCTCGCATGGACCTTGTCTTAGAGTTGAAGAACAATGCCTCAAAATTGCTTTTGGCAATAATGGAATCGAGGGCTGACTCAGAAAATGCAGAACGGATTCTCCAAAGCATGCATATTGACCAACTGGTATGTAGATTCTTTTGATATTAACAGCTCTCTAGGTACAAAATTTGACACTTTTTGTTGATACTGTACTAAACACTTACCTTTCCACACTATTGTCTGTCCATATCTGACATGCAGTATCCTTGCATGGAGATCAACATTAAGCTATTTTAAATCAGTCATTGCTCAGCAAAGGTAACAGTCTTTAGAAACATCTCGAACTCCAGCTTCAAACTATACACACTGCCTATATTTAAACCCCTAACAAATCACACACAATGTCTTTAAATACACAAGATTTTTTATTTTGCATCTTCAGGATCTTGAACTGGAATGCTAACAAAAATTTAAGACACTTTCCAAGACACTTATTAAAACATTTGCCCTTAAGTGCACATTTGTGTATCAGAGTTCACACTATGCTGGCTTGGCCCTCACGTTTAACACTACCACTTAGTACAAAATATATTCCCAGGTGCCCTTACCACCTCTTCCAAGAAGTCATTTGAGGCATCATCCAAAACTAGTCTTTCTCAATTAATATCTTACTGACACACACTAACACTGTGGAACCAGTTCAGTGATTACCTGGGTCTGTACTACACTGCTGAGTTTCAGATAAAACATCACTTCTCTGAGAAATAGAAGTATCATTTGTAATGTAAGGCAAGCCTACCTGCAGTACAGACGTCTTAAACTTGTTTTAAGAATAATGCATATGCATGGATGTTGAAATTATAGAAATTATAGAATATTGGGTATTGCAAATATCACCCATGTTCAAAAAAAAAAAGATTATCAAATTAGAAATTTTTCCAAATTGAATTTCAGCAATTTTCCTCCTCTTTAGAAAAAAATTTCAAAGTTTCTAAGGTCATTCCATATTCAAAAATTTTGGAAAACATTCTCTCTTTTATTTTTAAATTCTGAATTATGATTTTTTCTGAATTGAAGGTCACCAAATTATAATTCAAAAGTTTGCTCTTACTCAAAAAATGTAATACATATTTTGAATATCATTTCATATCCAACAATTATTGGATTTTAAGGAACTGCAGCTAGGAAAGGTACAGTATTACTGTATATCCCATAGTAAATTACTTTTTTTCTTCTACATGTTGAGCAGAAATATATTTACAGACTCTCATAAGTCATCAACCAACAAATCTGTTTAAAGGATGAACATTGGCCTAGATTGACAGATAGTGAGAAAGACTATGTTTATAGAGAAATCTTCATTATGATATTTCATTTAGGACTGGACTTTATTAGGTATACAAATTAACTGCCTCATAAGGCAGATGAGCACTTTGAGGTCAGGCTTGTCAGAGGTCTCATTTGAGGTCATGGGGAGAGAGAAGTCATACAGTCTCTTTCTCTCTCCCCATGACTTTAATTTGTTACCTCACTTGTAACCTCTCACAAACTTATTTACCATACAAGGTGCTCTTTTTTCCTTGCAAGGCAGTATATCATGTTTTGTATACAAAATACTTGATTAAGTACTGGATGAAAGTGTTTTTCTCAAGTCTATATCTGGTTAAATTTAACCAGAAATAGGCTTGTGAAATAAAAACAACATGTAGATTTTGAAAATTTGCTATATTTAATTAATTTTCTGAAAAACTAAATTTAGTCTAATCTCCACTTCCCAGCTGGATATGGTATGCAACTTGTACCACCAGGAGAGTATGGATGAAGATGAGTTCTTTGAAGAGGGTTCTCCTGATGGTGATGATGGAGTCTCTCCAAAAGAAGTAAGATGCTCCTAGTATTAATGGGTTAGATTTTATATGCAAGCACTGTATATATATTATTTTATTTGTAGCCTAAGTTCAGAAGAGTACAGTAATTATTTTTTTTATCATTGGAATATATTTATTTTTT
>WNWK01014401.1:37500-51418 GCA_009830355.1 Cherax destructor | reverse complement strand
ATTTTTATAATGCAACTTAAAAAAATACCCTTTTTGGACTTTTTTTTTTTGCCCCTAAGGAAAGCTTTCGACAAACTTGGACCACTATGGGTTTTGGGGGTCATGCACTTGCATATTTAAATCCTACCTTACTTAGGTATCAGTATGTCACCTTTAAAAGGCCACAACCTCCTCGACACGACCACGTGATACTGGAGTACCACGGGAAGTGTCCTTGGGCCCCTCTCTTCCTCTTATACATCAATGACCCTACCCACCCAAATCTTGAAATGCTCAACACCATTGTTAACGACGAATTCCCTAAAAAATATCTACATGGATGACAGCCAACAAACTTACCCCCAACCTGATAAGACCTTCTATATTATGTTTGGAAAAGAAAAGTGATGCACAATTAAACTTTAAGGGCCAACAACACTCTATTGCTAAACATAAGGGAGGTCAAATTCCTGGGCCTTCACCCTCGACAGTAATCTGAAATTCAGCACTCATATCAACCCCAAACAAAGAAAGTGCCCAAAAACTGTGGGATCCTCCTAAGATACACTATGTACCACAATCGCCCTACTCACCCTTTGTTTTATACCTTTGAACCTTTGAAGAGTTTCGAGATTTTATCTACTCTCTGGGGGCCGGGCCAGGGCCGGGGTGTCTGGTCTTTCCCTGGTCAACCAGGCTGTTGCTGGGGGGGGGCCCGCTGCCCCATATCCATCCAGCCTGGGATCTCCCCCCGAGGAATTTTTTCCATTTTTCCTCTTAAAGGGCTTCTACATGGTTCCAGCCGTGTTTCGGATATCTTCTGGTAAGATTTTGGGTAGTCTGGGGGTTGTTAATAATCCCCAGTATTGCCCCCAAGCCCCCCCTGCTCCTCACTGGGTTTTTTTTACACTTCCTTCCATATCTCTCACTCCAGTATGTTGTTATGGGATGTGCAGATTTGGGACCAAAATTGGGTTTATATTTGTCTCTCTCTCCTCCCGCTCCAATGAGTACATGTTCAAGACTTGAAGGCGTTCCCAATATTAGATGTTTCAATGGCTCAATGAGAGCCGTAAACGATCTCTGAATTTGTTCCAGCTCTGATATTTCTCCTGCCCTGAACGGGGCCGTCAGCACAGAGCAGTATTCTAAGTGAGGGGCACTAGCGATTTGAAGAGTGTCACCATCGGCATTATTTCCCTTGTTTTGAAAGTTCTCAATACCCCACCCCGTCATCTTCCTGGCTGTTGAGATCTTTGTCTTGTTATGGTCTTTAAAAGACAGATCAGCAAACATAATTATTCTCAAGTCCTTTAAAACGTGTTCCTTTCGTTCTATGTGGTGACCCTCTTGCGTTTTGTATATAGTGTTCCTTTTAAGTTCTTCATTTTTCCATACCTAAGCAGCTGAAACTTATCACCATTGAACGTCATGTTGTTCTCCACTGCCCACTGGAAGACCCTTTAAATGTCTTCCTGTAATTATTCAGTGTCCTCTACCGTAGTGACTTTCATGCTTATTTTAGTGTCATCTGCAAATAATGATACAAAAGTGTGCTGGGTGTTTTTATCTATGTCTGCTATGAGGATGAGAAACAGCAGAGGTGCCAGGACAGTCCCCTTGGGGCACTGAGCTTTGACGTCGCTGATGCTGGATCTTGCCCTGTTCACTACTACTTTTGTGTTTGTGTGTTAGGAACTAAAAAATCCATCTGCCTACCTTCCCCGTAATGCCTATGGCCCTCATTTTGTGCGCTATCACTCCATGATCGCATTTGTCAAACACCTTTGCAAAATCTGTGTAAATCACATCTGCGTTTTGGTCGTCTTCCAACGCCTCCGTAATTCTGTCATAATGGTTCAGCAGCTGTGACAGGCATGATCGTCCGCTCAAAAAGCCATGCTGGTTCGGGTTATGTTGGTTGTGCTGGTCCATGAACTTTGTAATCTGCCGTCTCATCACTCTTTCAAAGATTTTTATGAAGTGAGACGTTAGGGCTACTGGTCTGTAATTTTTGCTAGTGCTCTAATACCTCCCTTATGCAAAGGAGCTATGTCTGCACCTTTAAGGCCTCGGTATTTCACCTAGATCTAAGCTCTTTTCCAAAGAACACTAAGGGCTCTTGCTAATGGTACTTTGCACTTCTTTATAAATAAAGCATTCCATGAATCTGGTCCAGGTGCGGGAGTGAGTGGGCATGTTGTCCATTTCTTTACCAAATCAATGGGATTTGTATTTTAATGTCAGTTAGTTGGTCTGCGCGGCCTTTCCTGGGTGAAAAATATTTCTGCATTTTCTACCTTGCTGTCATTTAGTGGGTTGCTGAACACTGACTCATACTGTTCTTTTAGGATTTCACTCATTTCTTGTTCATCGTCAGTATACGAATCTCCTCTCAATAATGGTCCAATTCTACAGGTAGTTCTTAGCTTGGATTTTGCATAGGAATATAAATATTTTGGGTTTCTTGCAAATATCCTGTATGGCTCTTTGTTCCCTTTGTACTTTTTCTGTTAGGTATGACATCTTAAGTTTTTGCTCTAATTCAATGATCTCTCGGTTAAGGCTATCTCTCCTCTGTTGCAACATGTGTGTTTTTTTCAACAATTCAGTAACCCGTTTTCTTCTTCTGTACCATCTCCTACTCTCTCTCTCTATATCTGATCTTCTTCTGGGTTTCCTCAATGGTATGTGCTTCATACATACCTTATATGCTTCTGTATTCAGCTTCTCTAGGCACTGGTGGGGATTTAGGGCGCTCATGTCTGATTCCCATATGTCTGATAGCTCTTGGTTTATTTTTTCCCAGTCAATTCTATGGTTATTAAAATTAAACTTACTGAACATCCCGTCTCTAACATTAGTGCCGCAGTTCCCTAACCCTGAGTTAATACTCGTTTGAACTTCTATGATGTTATGATCAGAGTATATTGTTTTTGTAACTGTTATGTCTCTGATTAGTTCCTCATTGTTTGTGAATATCAAATCCAGGGTATATATATATATCAATAACAACACTGCGCTAGCCAGGGTTCGAACCCATGTTGTACTGGCCCATCATTTGAGCGAGAACCACATGACGCCTTAAACCACTTTATTCTTGTAGGATTGGGTAATCCTGTGATTTAAGGCGTCATGTGGGCAGTGGAGAACATGACGTTCAATGATAAGTTCCAACTCCTTAGGTATGGAAAGAATGATGAACTCTAAAGGAACAATGTATACAAAACTCATGGGAAGGAATCCCAGATTCCTCCTCTTGAACAAAATTTCTACTGTGGGGATCCAAGTGGACCCCTTTGAGAACCACTTCTCTAACCCATACTATCTTGGGTTGTACAATGATTTCATGTGTTTAACAATCATGCTTCTTAAAAGTCTATCAAAGATTCTGATACTGTGGGACATCAGTGTTATCAGTTTACAAATTTTTACAACTGCTTTGTTGCCGCCTTTGTGAAGTGGAGTTATATGCCCGGTTTTTAATGAATGACGGATGACTAATGTGTCCACACTCAGTCTCAATACGATATTTAAGACATGAGGGTTTTTTTTACTCAGTTTTTATCAATATAGAGTTGGATGAGTCTGGAGCTGGGGCAGAATGCATGACTACATACTGTCAAAGTCGAGTGGAGTTAGGACTGCCAGTTAGGACTGACTTTGCTCACTGTAAATAAAGCGTTATCACTTTTTTTTTTTTTGCGTGTGTGACCTAATTCATGTCTGCATAAAAAACTCATTACGATTGTGACCAGATATAAACATTTAAATAGTTCATTACTACTGTAACATGTTCATGTACCAAAACTTTGCGGTCCAGTCCTTGGGTCCATTGTGTACCTCTGTATTCTTTTGACTACGCCCACAGGATGGGTATGGGGTGCATAATAGATATTAAACTAAAGTTTCGAATTTGAAAAATTCACTTAGATTCTCATTCTGTATTCTGATTAACGACTCACTGAAAACAGTCATATTGTGACCTCGAACTTTCGCTCAATTCTTTGTTATCAGCGTTAGTTCCGTCTCGTTTAACCAAGATTCCAATACTGGATGTGATTTTATTTTGCCCTAGATTTCGCATATTAGAAAAACTGCAGCATCTGTTTTTCCAAGATTCTGGAGAATTCAGTATTATCATAATGTTTTCCAACTTCCAACCGGTATTTTATTTTTTATTTTTTTGTTCTTGATTTAGTGTGAGATTTTTTGAGAAGTTCAGTGATTCTTCGTCTTCATCTGTAATGTGAGCGTGCATCCATCTATCTCTCTATATCTATCTCTTCTATCTCTCTCTATCTTCTCTCTATCTCTCTCTCTATCTCTCTCTCTATCTCTCTCTATCTCTCTCTCATCTCTCTCTACTCTATCTTCTCTTCTATCTCTATCCCTCTATCTATCTCTATCTATCTCTATCTCTCTTTTATCTCTCTCATTCTATCTCTCTCTCTATCTCTCTCTCTCTATCTCTCTTCTATCTCTCTCTACTCTCTCTCTCTTTTCTCTCTCTATCTCTCCTCTATCTCTCTCTATCTCTCTCTCTATCTCTCTCTCTATCTCCATCTCTCTCTATCTCTCTCATCTCTATCTCTCTCTCTATCTCTCTCTATCTCTCTCTCTATCTCTCTCTCCTCTATCTCTCTCTCTATCTCTCTCTCTCTACTCTCTCTCTTATCTCTCTCTACTCTCTCTATCTCTCTCTCTATCTCTCTCTCTATCTCTCTCTCTATCTCTCTTCTTCTCTCTATCTCTCTCTCTATTCTCTCTCTATCTCTCTCTCATCTCTCTCTATCTCTCTCTCTATCTCTCTCTCTATCTCTCTCTTCTCTTCTCTCTCTCTCTCTCTCTCTCTCTCTCTCTCTCTCTCTCTGTGTTGTCTTCTCTTTTAATGGTATGCGTCTGGAGCACACTGCTAGTGCCCCTGAGTTCATCCTCTAGAGACACGTGCTGCAGGAGAGCCATAGTATCAGTAATTCCTCCATGTTTTTTTTTCAGTTTCTCCAGACAAAGCCTGTAAAAAACAACGTTGTCACAAAGCCAAAACATTGATTTTATAAATATGTATGGATTTTCATTTTCTGTTACATGATAATAGTATACGGTATGATATTATTGCATTTATTTATGTTAGAGTTGGTTAATTTGTTACCCCTAACCTAAAATAACGTTTATATATAAACCGACTTGAAAGAACACACAAAACAACTTGGGCTAGGACATGTGTCTGCATTCCTGAGCTACAAGAAGTGAGTCGTGCAGCTGGTTTATTCCATACTATAAAAGTATCAGACTGTTGCTGAACAAGTGAAGGCAACTGCAGAGTGCGTGCAGTCGAATTGAAATTTTCAGTTCTATCTTTTCTTTCCCTTGCAAGTGCAAAAAGTAAGAGTGATTACTAAAAACATTGTTCACCTAGGAGCAAAAAAACTGCATGTCTCACGAAAAAAAAAGCGCCTTTATTATATTAGCTTTTAAATTAGTTCAATACAGCACGTCTAGAAACAGAGGTGCCAATCAAAATTCATTAAGGTTCTGATACTTCTTAGTTTAATAGTCCACAGACGACAAAATCATTAGTTTCAAATTTTAGAGCAGACACAATAATTCCTGGTGTGTTGATGAGACTAGCAAACACGAGTCTGATGCAACAGCTGCAGAGCCTCATCCACATGATGTAAGGCTCCATTCCAACACCACTAATAGCAATGACAGAATGCTTGAACTCTGGGGGGGAAAAAACAATCAGTTCTTAGTGACGGACGAGACTACGGGTATCTTTAAGCAAGATTGTATACATCAGCAATGTACTTTTATATAATAGTTATAGGTTAACGTTTACGATTACTCGGCAGAACTGGGGCATTAATTTACGTTTTAAAACACATACAACTTATGAACACTATACTTTGGATATACCTTTGATGAGTTTCTAGACGTTTTCTACTACCGCAGTCCGGCCCTGGGCTAGGCTTCACTGGTGTGTGCCTCGTCGACAAGGCTGCTGCGGTCCATCACAGCTTGGTTGATCTGGTACCTGATGCTCTGATATACTTATCCAGTTTCCTCTTGAAGACTTCTACAATTGTTCCAGCAGTGTTTGATATCTTCTGGTAAAATGTTGAATAATCTGGGACCACGGATTTCTTACTGTACCCACGGGGACCCTGTTTTTTTACTGTGTCTTTTAAACTTCCTCCCATCTCTCTCACTCCAGCTTGTTATGGTAGTGTGCAGATTTGGGACTAGGCCCTCTAGTACTTTCCAAGTACTATATATTATCATGTATCTCTCTCTCTCCTTCACTCCAAGGAATACATATTCAGGTCTTTGAGACGTTTCCGGTAATTTAAATGCTCCACTGGCTCTATGCAGGTTTCAAAGTGTCTCTGTATCTGTTCCATGCCTTCAATGGGGCTTTCAATACTGAACAATGTTCTAAACGCGAAAGAAAGCACAAGTGACTTGAATACTGTCACCATTGTCACTATTTCCCTTGTAGCTGTAATAAGTTGGTAGAATTAGCTACAATATGCTAGGAAATGGACACCTGTGCAACTAATGTGACGTTTTAATATGGCAACGTTTCGCTCTCCAGGAGCTTTGTCAAGCCATAACGGCTTGACAAAGCTCCTGGAGAACAACACGTTGCCACAATAAAATGTTACATTAGATTAGTTGCATATATGTTCTTTGGTGGCATAGCACGTATGAACCAATCAACATTTAGTATTGAGTCGTCTCAGGCGCCGGCCGAATGTAAACAAAGACGCCTCAGTACCGATGGCGGAATAAGGTTATGTTATTATTTTTTAGGTTAGGTTACGTTACGTTTTTTACCATTTACACAATAAAATACTTAACTGTAAAACAAACTTAATTGTGCAATTGAAACTATAATTAATGGTCGAAATCCAACGAGGAGTAGTCGTATACTTTTACTTATATAGTGGGAACAAGCGATAGCTTTATTTCCCTATCACATTCCATCACACAGGGTGGATTTCATACATTAAGTGATGAAGTCTGTTAGCCTGAGTTAAGAGACTTCACTAGAGCTGTGAAGTGGTAAGAGGAAAGAACTAATATTCATTGTCGTCCAAGTTTTTCAATTGGTCCACGTGGCGCTATGATGTGAATGTGAGTTATGATGGTGTACACAGGTGTTACTGGTGTTGTCTGCTTTAAGATCATACCTGTAATCCAGTAAACGGACTGGTAAACTTCTGGTTATCTTGCCCACGTAAACTTGGTCACACCCACAACTAGGAATTCTATACATTTCCTTACTTAATTTTTAAACTAAAGAAGTAATGATCAGGCTTTACCTGTGGACATTGAGAATCTGCAAGAGGTATTTTTGGAATGTTGGAAAAGGAACCTAGGAACGCCTTCACAAGCTTAAAAGTTCCTTTACACATAATTCTACTGTAAATGTAAAGACGAAAAGATACACCGAAACGCAAGGAGCCACAAGGAGGTACTGTGGTTGTGAATGAGTCAACAAACTTGTCTTCTTGTAAACGATACTGAGGATCATCACTGTCCCCCACCTCCTTACCTGTCTCAAACCAGGTTATTGTAGACAGCTTTGTCTATCAAATAGTTAGTGCTTGAGACAGGCGGTTCGACGTTGGTACAACAACTAGTTTGATGAGTTTTGAGAAATAAGTGTCATTCCGTCAGAGAGAGTTATGGCCAAAAGCAACACTTGGGTGGTATAATTACGAATACTACCACAAGTATTGATCATCCTGCTTAGCGTTGATTATCTCCCTGTATGGAGGATCATTGCTCTCTACCGTTGCACTCACCTTAATTGCTGTTTGCTGTTGCTCTAACATGAAGTGTTATGACGTGCAGAATACATTTAAGCCTCACGAATATTGCATCAGAGGTTATGCGCAAGAACTCGTTCATTGTTTCTTTTTCTTAACAGAAGATAGTATTTAAAATCATAAAAGACAATCAATATTGAAAATACTAAATTAAGTATTCCTATAATTTGAACTCAAACAGAAGCCTAGCAAAAATAACATACAATGGTAAAGCTATGGCAGATAAACCTCATTAGTTGATGTGAATCTGGTTACCTATGATGAATTCAAAGAGTTTTTCTACTCCCGAACCCCGGCCTACTACCAGGCTCATCTGGCCAACCAGGCTATGCTGGTGGCCTGCTGACCCACATATCCATCACAGCCTGGTTGATCTGGTACCTAGTGCCAGATCTATATGACATACATTATCGGAACAAAAGCTAGACCTATTACCCTGTAATATTCCAGCATACAATATGAAATTCAGTGTTGAAATCGTACAGTTTGAGCTGGAACACTTCAGTGGAGCAATAAGGATATTGTCAAGTATTACATTAATAGTTTAGCAGAAACGGCAGCGTCAAGGGTTATACTCCGCACAGATGGAATTTTTATTACTTAGAAAATACCATCTTTGAGGATGGCATATCCCATACAGAGGATAAATTAATTTTTTATGAAGATATCTCCATCACAACGGGGCACAAAATAAATACATTTACAAACACACGCATATTTTATTTATATATATATATATATATATATATATATATATATTATATATATATATATATATATATATATGCGTTGGGAATTCGCAAGAGCAGGCGAAATATTCACAAACACTGATCTCTGGCCGAAGTAGACTCGAACCTACGAACCTTGTAACAAGGTTCGTAACAAGGTTCGTAGTGCTTTACCGACCGTACCACACTGGACCAACGTCTAGCATGAGCTGGGTGCCAAGGTATTGGTCCAGTGTGCGACGGTCGGTAAAGCACTGCGAACCTTGTTGCAAGGTTCGTAGGCTCGAGTCTCCTTCGGCCAGAGATCAGTGTTTGTGTGTGTATGTATGTATGTATGTATATATGTATGTGTGTGTGTATATATATATATATATATATTCTTTCTTTTCTTTCAACACGTCGGCCGTTTCCCACAGAGGCAGGGTGGCCCAAAAGGAAAAACGAAAGTTTCTCCTTTTACATTTAGTAATATATTCAGGAGAAGGGGTTACTAGCCCCTTGCTCCCGGCATTTTAGTCGCCTCTTACGACACACATGGCTTACGGAGGAAGAATTCTGTTCCACTTCCCCGTGGAGATAAGAGGAAATAAGAACAAGTAAGAAAATAGAAGAAAACCCAGAGGGGTGTGTATATATATGCTTGTACATGAATGTGTAGTGTGACCTAAGTGTAAGTAGCACTATATATATATATATATATATATATATATATATATAATATTTTTATTATTAACACATCGGGCGTTTCCCACCAAGGAAGGGTGGCCCGAAAAAGAAAAAAAAAATCATCATTCACTCCATCACTGTCTTGCCAGAGGCGTGCTTACACTACAGTTATAAAACTGCAACAAAAACATCCCTCCTTCAGAGTGCAGGCACTGTACTTCCCGTCTCCTGGACTTAAGTCCGGCCTGCCGGTTTCCCTGAAACCCTTCATGTTACCTAGCTCACATTCCAACAGCACATCAAGTCCTAAAAACCATTTGTCTCCATTCACTCCTATCAAATATGTACGGGTTGTACTTATAAGGCTGTTCACGTGATTTCAACCTCTGCCCATGTGATCTGGCATTAGCCAATGATAGGCCTATCATTGGCTAATGCCAGATCACATGGGTAGAGGTTGGAAATCACGTGAACAGCCGTTATAAGTACAACCCGTACAGCTCGGGCATGCTACGTATGGCGTCTCGACATACAAATACGCTCACTCATGCTTGCTGGAAGTCATGCCCCTCGCACACAAAACCTCCTTTACCCCCCTCCCTCCAACCTTTCCTAGACCGACCCCTACCCCGCCTTCCCTCCACTACAGATTTATACACTCTCGAAGTCATTCTATTCTGTTCCATCCTCTCTACATGTCTGAACCACCTCAACAACCCCTCCTCAGCCCTCTAGATAATAGTTTTGGTAATCCCGCACCTCCTCCTAATTTCCAAACTACGAATTCTCTGCATTATATTCACACCACACATTGCCCTCAGACATGACATCTCCACTGCCTCCAGCCTTTTCCTTGTTACAACATTCACCACCCATGCTTCACACCCATATAAGAGTGTTGGTATAACTATACTCTCATACATTCCCCTCTTTGCTTCCATGAACAAAGTTCTTTGTCTCCACAGACTCCAAAGTGCACCACTCACCCTTTTCCCCTCATCAATTCTATGATTCACTTCCTCCTTTATAGACCCATCTGCTGACACGTCCATTCCTAAATATCTGAATATATTCACCTCCTCCATACTCTCTCCCTCAAATCTGATATCCAATCTTTCGTCAACTAATTTTTTTATCATCACCTTACTCTTTCCTATATTCACTTTTAATTTTCTTCTTTTACATACCCTACCAAACTCATCCACCAACCTCTGCAACTTCTCTTCAGAATCTCCCTGAAGCACAGTGTCATCAGCAAAGAGCAACTGTGACAACTCCCACTTTGTGTTAGATTCTTTATCTTTTAACCCCACACATCTTGCCAACACCCGCGCATTCACTTCTCTTACAACTCCATTTATAAATACTGAACAACTTTTACTGGGAAATAATCTCCCTCTCTCCTACATACTCTAACCTGAGCCTCACTATCCTCGTAAAAACTCTTCACTGCTTTCAGTAACTACCTCCTATTCCATACACCTGCAACATCTGCCACATTGCCCCCCTTTCCACCCTGTCATACGCCTTTTCCAACTCCATAAATGCCACAAAAACCTCTTTACCATAATATAAATACTGTTCACCTATATGTTTCACTGTAAACACTTGGTCTACACACACCCTACCTTTCCTAAAGCCTCCTTGTTCATCTGCTATCCTACTCTCCGTCTTACTCTTAATTCTTTCAATAATAACTCTACTATACACTTTACCAGGTATACTCAACAGACTTATTTCCCTATAATTTTTGCACTCTTTTGTCCCCTTTGCCTTTACATTTCATACATTTATTAAATAATAGCACCAACCACTCCAAAACTACATCTCCACCTGCTTTTAACATTTTTATCTTTATCCCATCAATCCCAGCTGCCTTATCCCTTTTCATTCTACCCACTGCCCCACGAACTTTCCCCACACTCACAACTGGCTACATCAACATTTAACAATTCCTCAAAATAATCCCTCCATCTTCCCGATACCTCTAACTTTCCATTTAATAACTCTCCTCTCCTATTTTTAACTGCCAAATCCATTCGTTCCCTAGGCTTCCTCAACTTATTAATCTCACTCCAAAACTTTTTCTTATTTTCAACAAAATTTGTTGGTAACATCTAACCCACTCATCCAAATTATATTATATATATGTCGTGCCTAACAGGTAAAACTGGTCAATTAGCAAGAACTCGTTTAAAATTAAGCGTAAAATAAACCCAGTGAGGAGCAGGGGTGCGGTGGGGACAATACGGGAGCACTGTATTAACATCCGGGGTCCCAGACTATTCAACATCTTACCAGAAGATATCCGAAACACGGCTGGAACCAGTGTAGAAGCCTTCAAGAGGAAACTGGACAAGTATCTTCACCAGGTGCCACATCAACCAGGCTGTGATGGATATGTGGGGCAGCGGGCCTCCAGCAGCAACAGCCTGGTTGACCAGGCAAGCACCAGACGAGCCTGGCCCATGGCCGGGCTCAGAGAGTAGATAAACTCTCGAAACTCTTCAAAGGTATATCAAAGGTATACGTTTAAAGATATATTTTTCTCATTTATGTTAGTGTAAAAATATATAATTTTGAACCAAAAGAAACTTAGAAAACTTACCTAACCTTATTATAACAAGCGCAATTTAATTTAGCCTAACCCAACTAAATATATTTTAGATTCGTTTACAATAATTTAATACTAAACACAATGAAATTTTTTTTTTCGTTAGATTCAGAATGATTTTGGCGAAATTATTGCTTAAACAAATTTTCGGTTGTCTTATATGGCAAGAAGAGCGTTGCTATTTAAGCCAAAATCGCAAGTTTTATCTAATCGGCACGACATGTGTGTGTGTGTATATATATATATATATATATATATATATATATATATATATATATATATATATATATATATAGGTTAGGGATCATTTATTTAAAAAAAAAACCATGCATACACTGGTACAATATATCAAAGATTATAAATCTCCAGCTCCTCTGAAGCTGGACGTGAGCCAATTATGCAGAAGTATTTCCCACAAGGTTCTTTATCTCTCCCACAAGCATCGACCAACGAAAGATACTAGAATGTTTGGACATCGCTGAACAAGCGAAGTATTTACAAACATTTATATCAGGCCGATGGAGACTCGAACTTACGAACTTTGGAAAATACTCGGTATCATACACACCAGGCCAGACCAGACAAGACTATGGCTCCTAGCCAAGATAGGCATTTATTCCAGAGTAGCTAGCACACGTCCTGATGAACATAGGACTGCATACTTTGTCTCAAAGTTTCTAGGCTCAATTTCCTCCGGCCTCACACACAATATTATATATATATATATATATATATATATATATATATATATATATATATATATATTATATATATATATCTTTTTGGGTCACCCTGCCTCGGTGGGAGATGGCCGACTTGTTGAAAAAAAAAAAAAAAAAAAAAAAAATATATATATATATATATATATATATATATATATATATATATATTATAATTAGTCCACAGCAGGATTCGAACTTGCGCACATTACATCAAAGTACGCAATACTTTAGCCTCACAGCCAGACCCAGGCCGCACCACAAAATTTTATTTTGTCCAATGGATCAAATAGAAGGCTCTTATTAGTGTACTAATGCTTCACCTACAGAAAGGTGGAATAAAAGTACATCAGCAGGTTGCTGATGCCAATGTCTTATTCACAAATGTTGCTTTACAACATGTTGCTGACGGTGATCCTGTCATTGTGGTCGGCCAAGATACCAACCTTTTTGTGTTATCACTTCCCTGCCCCTCATCCTTCACTGTACATGAGCTTTGGTTCCTCAGGCCACGAACAAGAAGCAAAGGGGAAAGTTTATTCAAAATTTCCAAGCAACGCGAGACTCATAAAAACACAAAAGAAGCGTTTCTCTTTTTACATGCAATGACTGGATGCGATCGCTTCCCTGCTCTTCAAGGTGGTTTCCTGTACCATCTGCCAAGCCTCTTTTACTTTTAAACCTTATCATATCTACTCTTTAAACTATCTATGGAGTTTACCTCCACCACTTCCACATCCAATTCATTCCACTGAAAAAGTATTTACTAGTAGTTCTGTGACTCATTTGTTTATGGATGTGTTACTATGGCAAGTTTTCCGAGTGAGAAGCAAGTTAAGATCAGTGGTAAGGAGTTTCTCAAGACCTTGTTGTCTTGAACTCTGCCAGTTGGTGATTCGTGACTAGTGATTTTTTAACGTTGTTTCAGTTAAATTCTAATAACTTTCGCAAGTTGTTTACAGTGAATGCTGCCTCTGAGTGTGAACTCCCTCCGAGTTAAAGTAATATTTCCCTTCTCATGTGCCACTTAATTTCGCTTTTGCCTTTTGTGTTACTACCTGTTCCCCTTCCCTCACTATTCGTTACTACTTCACGCACATACCATCACATCCTGTGTATTTTTATACGCGCCTCTAATTTAAGAACAGGGAAGTAACGCATAATGATAAGGTCTCACTTCAGATTATCTGTATTTAAACAAGGACATCAGCAACTCTGGTTACAAGATGACTTACCTCAAGGTACACCTTTACCTTTGATATACCTTTGAAGAGTTTCGAGAGTTTATCTACTCTCTGAGCCCGGCCATGGGCCAGGCTCGTTTGGTGCTTGCCTGGTCAACCACACTACTTGTTGTGTGATGGTTCCAGGGGT
>WNWK01014401.1:0-27500 GCA_009830355.1 Cherax destructor | reverse complement strand
AAGTAAAGGTGGAATGAGTGCGCTAGGAAATTTTTCCACACCCCTCATCTCAAATATAAGGGAAATTACCAACAGACACCAATCTGTCTTGAAGGGAGAATTTGACAGATTCTCCAGGCAATTCCTGATCATCCGGACCCTGATGCTTATTATTTGGACTACATATTGTTAGCAAATATAGCCTAACTAATCAAGCCAGCAAATAAGATGCTTGGTCTGGGACCGGACCGCGGGGGCGATGGCCTACCTAACAATCAGTTAAGGCAACAGGCAGGTAACCCTCAAGAAGTGTTCTGTAACACCGATGAAGGGCTTTTTAATAAAAATATAGGAGCTGTCCTTTCCTTCCTTGAATCAAGCCTGATTGCCTCCCATTTCCTAGGTGCTTCACCATGAACATAACAGGTAGGTAGATAGGTAGATGGGTAGTTAGGTAAGTAGGTATAGCACATCCGTTGTATCAGGTAAATTATCAGCAGTAAATACAAAGGACTCATTTGATAACTGAACAATATGAGTCCTCATCAGTGATCACACTAAAACCAAGTTCCCCTTCGCTCTCTCACCTGTTAACAAAGATCATTATCCTTGAAGCACTGACAAAATCACTGCCAACAAAGATATATCTCAGGAACCGCTCAAGAAGCGCAGAAGAACTCAACCTCTATGCCACCATATACATGGAGACCACAACTCAAAAGAGCAGCCAACATCAGAGCGCTGGAAGCTTCACCTGATGAGTAAAAGATTCCTTCCTACCACCAAAGACTGCAGTAAGGCTGCGTTGGTGGGTATAGGGGGTATAGGAGGAGCACTGCAGCAGGCCTTCTGGCCTATGGTAGGCATGTCCAATAGGCAGGAAAGCCTGTAATCCTCCCACCACAAGAGGAGTTTGCCTACACGTAAAAATTGAAGGTTTAACCTAAAACAACTAAAAAATGCCAAACATGTTAGTATTATTTAGTTATATTGCTTTACTATAATTTCTCACCTCAGGCTGACAGTTTGCATTATACTGATAGAAATTCATAGTCTACCTTTGATATACCTTTGAAGAGTTTCGAGAGTTAAAGTGAAACTTTAGGGATGCAGTACTAAGAACGGAGGGAGCAAAAATTGCCAAGATACGTTAGGAAAGCATTCAGATAAAATATTAGCTCATAAAACAGTTAATGATAACGCCAAGGAAACCGGAATACGCAGAACTCGAAACAGACGTTGCAGGTCAAGTTCCTCTCAGCTGAGCTCTAGTGTAAGCTCACCCGATTCAACATAAGAGGCTCTAACAGGGGCTACAATGAAGCGGAAGTGTCTGATCAGAATGGCCTGACCTTTAACGATACTGGTGAAAGGCTCTTGATCCAGGGAATTGAAGCTACCCTCCTCTTAATCGGTTGGAACCATATTATCCCCCTTTCCCCCGGCACTTTATGATTCCGACGGGGTTTAGCACTTCCTCTGAGGGCTACTAACAGCAATAGCCTGCCCTCGGGTTGGGCTGAGAGGCTAGAGGAACCCTTGAAACCGGTCACGAGTGCTTTACCCTCACACCCCTGCCTGAGGTCAGGTTTCCTTATTGAAGGCCTGGTCAACTAGGTTGTTGGTATTAACGGCTCGCAGACTCACAGCCATCACAACCCGGTTGATCAGGCGCTTGTAAAATATAGTGATATAGTTTCTCTTAGAGCCTTATAACTTGGTGCCGGAGATATTTCTGATATCTGCTGGTAGTAGGTTGAAGAGTCTTGGACCACGGATGTTGCCACAGTGTTCTCTAATTTCACTTACGGCACTCCTGCTTTATATTGACATTATCCTAAGCTTTATGTCATATCTTTCACACCAGTAAGTTATGGCAGTGTGCAAATTGTGAATCAAGTCTGCAAAAGATATGAATAGGAGAACAGACAAGAGAGCGAAAGTACAGACAGATGTGTCACGGTCAAGCAGTCAAGCGAGATGCAAAAAATAATAATTGCAGTCAAGGGTAGAAAGGGTAGATAAAGAAGAGAACAATCTGGGCAAACAAAATAAGAGGAGCAAGCTGAGAGATAAGCTGAAGGTGAAATGAGAAGGAAGCCGACTGAAGTATGAAAATAGAGGACATGAGTGCAAAGAGGCAAGGGAAACTATAAAGGCATAACTGTGTTTAATATATCAGGAAATACAAGTGACTCTTACAAGCAGATATACAAGAGGAAGGAACATATGCACGCACGCACCCACAAAAAGGGCACGTGCCTATCGACAAAAGCCTTTGACAACTAGTAACACACACACACAAGAACATTCTTTCTTAAAAGAGGGATGCAGTAACATACACTGAACTCTAATTTATAAAATATATTCTACAGCATCAGTGGACAAATTCTACAATACACTTATCTCATTAACCTCTCTGTCTCATTAAGCGACAATTCAAATTGCTGGGCCCACAACGTCGCAAATGCTGAGTTAAACGGTGTGTCTACGAAGGCTCTATCATCTGAATGTTCAGAGCAGGGAAATCAAGGTGGCGATCATGATGATCAACCAGGAGTGTTCCGAGGGTCAATGCAATCACGGCTGGGTCCCAGACAGGCCTCACGGTGGATGGCCTGATCATACAGGCTGTTGGTGCTAGCCGTACGAAGTCCCAGCACCATAACCCAGCGGATCAAGTAATGATTTGAGAAACTTGGCTAGGTCCCTTCAACTTTTTCATATATTTTTCCTCTACCATCACCCTCCCTACAGCACAAATCCGCTTCCTTTGCAAAACACACTCACATCAACTACCTACTCGACACATCACAATTCATCATCCCAAGACACTGTAAGGCCGGTCACAAAAACAAATCCATCACCAACCACACATGAATACTTGACCATGCACAATACAGCATTAATGAAACTTTCCACGAAGAACGTAAACTCCATTACACTAATGACGTTCACAAACTCCACTTCTAAGAATTCAACTCATTATGAAACCCCGATACATCAATGTTCTTCCTACTACTGAACTAAACTTACTTTGTATAAACTATTTCGATCCATGTGACAAATTCGCCATCTAGTACAGGATACACAACAATAAACTTGGATATATCTATTGTGATTCCAACAACATTATTATTTATACGTCATGTGTGCAAGAATTATACATATCTGAGTAATAAAGTCAATATCCAATTCAGTTAAAGTACCTTAGATAGTAGATACATGTATGAGATACAGTTTATCTCTAAAAATGAAATAAAAACTTGTCTTCTTTAAGGTTATATTTTGCGCATCTCCAAGCTTTACATTAAAAAAAATTACGCAACATGAACATATTCCAAACAAAGGTCTAAATACTTTTTAGGAATGTTGTACCAGGAAGTATCGCTGGTTACCACTAACAATGTCAAAATATACTATTTAGACAAGTTTTTTAGAAATTTCTGTATCTGGACACAGGAGTCATCACACAGTCAATAAAAATGGAATCACAACTGCACAACCCAGGATAACACTGGTTTACAAGAAGTCGCTCCACCTTCTCGCAATTGCATGATGAATACAACTATGGTCATGGATGCACTGGAAGAGACACAATGCAGAAGCAGTATACACACTTTGGAAAAGCCTTCGAGAGGTGTGATTGTGTAATGGTATATTTAATGCGTGAAATGGGAATAATTAACAAAAATGGGAAGATGGATTCTTAATTTTCTAACGAGAATAGAAAATTAAAAATTCATTACGACGTGGTTCTCGATGCACTGGAAAACAAGCTAAATGCTGACGCAGAGTACACTGATTTTACAAAAGCGTTCGACAAGTGCGACCATGGTGTGATAGCGCGCAAAATGCGTACAAAAGGAATAAATGGAAAAGTGGGCAGATGGACATTTAACTTCTTAACAAATAGAACAGAGACTAATAGTCGAAGTCGGAGGCTGCCAGTTAAAACTGTTCAAGGCACAGTACTCGCTCCCACTTCTGTTTCTCATTCTTATAAAGAGTGTAGTAAATAAAGACTGCAACGGAGTACAGAACAAACTCAAATCTTTCAGTAGAGTGAAAGCTTCATGTGTGAGACTTAATGTTAGATCTCACATTCTTGCCACTGCAAGGAAATTAACAGGCTGGATAACAAGAACTTTGAGGACATGAGATACTGTGCCAATGATGATACTCATGAAATCACTTGTTATCTCCAGGCTGGAATACTGCTGCATACTAAAAGCCACCTTCAAGGTAACCGAGACTGCTGAGCTGGAAACCATAATTTTCACTGCCGGAATACATTCAATAAATACAGAGATCGTTTACGGCTCAAATTGAGCCAGTAAAGCACCTAAATTACTTGGAATGCCTTCAAGTCTTGAACATGTACTCATTGGAGCGGAGAGAGAGATACATGATAACATATACCTGGAAAGTACTCGAGGGCCTGGTCCCAAATCTGCACACTGCCTTAACAACATACTGGAGCGAGAGATATGGGAGGGAGTGCAAAATAAACCCAATGAAGAGCAGGGGAGCGGTGGGCATAATACGGGAACACTGTCAACATTCGTGCCCCCCCCCCAGACTATTAAACATCTTAACAGAAGATATCAGAAACACTACTAGAACAATTGTAGAAGTCTTCAAGAGAAAACTGGACAAGTATCTTCACCAGGTGCCAGATCAACCAGGCTGTGATGAATATCTGGGGTAGAGGGCCTCCAACAGCAACAGCCTGGTTGACCAGGCAAGCACCAGATGAATCTGGCCCATGGCCGGGCTCAGATAGTAGGACTCTCGAAACATCAAACGTATATATCAAAGGTTACCACACCCACCCACACCCCTAAACAGCCACGCCACAACAGATAGCCATAAAGAGTGCAGACATAGCTCCTTTGCATAAGGGAGGTAGTAGAGCACTAGCTAAAAATTACAGACCAGTAGCCCTAACTTCTCACAACATAAAAATATTCGAAAGTGTGATGAGACGGCAGATTACAAATTTCATGGACCAGCACAACCAACATAACCCGAACCAGTATGGCTTTAGAGCAGGACGATCATGCCTGTCACAGCTGCTGAACCATTATGACAGAATTACGGAGGCATTGGAAGACGACCAAAACGCAGATGTGATTTACACAGATTTTGCAAAGGCGTTTGACAAATGCGATCATGGAGTTATCACTCCATGATCGCATTTGTCAAACGCCTTTGCAAAAATAAGTTCCATGGGCATTACGGGAAAGGTAGGCAGATGGATTTTCGGGTTCCTAACACAAACACAAAAAGTAGTAGTGAACAGGGCAAGATCCAGCAACAGCGAGGTCAAAAGTTCAGTGCCCCAAGGTACTGTCCTGGCACGTCTGCTGTTTCTCATCCTCATAGCAGACAGACAAAAACACCCGGCACACTTTTGTATCATCATTTGCAGATGACACTAAAATAAACATGAAAGTCACTACGGTAGAGGACACTGAAAAATTAAAGGAAGACATAAACAGGGTTTTCCAGTGGGCAGTGGAGAACAACATGACGTTCAATGGCGATAAGTTTCAGCTGCTTAGGTATGGAAAAAATGAAGAACTCAAAAGGAACACTGTATACAAAACTGAAGGTCACCGAATAGAACGAAAAGAACGCGTAAAAGACTGGGAATAATTACGTCAGCTGACCTTTCTTTTAAAGACCATAACAAAACAAAGATGACGACAGCCAGGATGATGACGGGGTGGGTACTGAGAACTTTCAAAACGAGCGAAATAATGCCGATGGTGACACTCTTCAAATCGCTAGTGCTCCCTCACTTAGAATATTGCTCAGTGCTGACGGCCCCATTCAAAGCAGGATAAATATCAGAGCTGGAACAAATACAGAGATCGTTTACGGCTCACATGAGCCAGTAAAGCACCTAAATTACTGGGAACGCCTTCAAGTCTTGAACATGTACTCACTGGAGCGGAGGAGAGCGAGATACATGATAATATATACCTGGAAAGTACTCGAGGGCCTGGTCCCAAATCTGAACACGACCATAACTTACTGGAGTGAGAGATATGGGAGGAAGTGTAAAATAAACCCAGTGAGGAGCAGGGGTGTGGTGGGGACAATAAGGGAACACTAGCAACATCCGGTGTCCCAGATTATTCTTACCAGAAGATATCAGAAACACGGCTGGAACAAGTGTAGAAGCCTTCAAGAGGAAACTGGACAAGTATCTTCAAAAGGTGACAGATCAACCAGGCTGTGATGAATATGTGGGGCAGCAGGCCTCCAGCAGCAACAGTCTGGTTGACCAGGCAAGCACCAGACGAGCCTGGCCCATGGCCGGGCTCAGAGAGTAGAGAAACTCTCGAAACTCTTCAAAGGTATATCAAAGATATACCCACTCACACCACCGCTCATAACCAGCAACATTCACCCACACCATAATCATACAACCACACCCACCCACACAGCACGACAGCCACAGCCACACCCACCAACGCCACCAGATATCTATGCACGCCCACACCACCGCCCATAACCAGCCACACCCATCCAGCCTCAACCACCCATTCAAATGCCACGCCTACCATCCTCAAAGCCACGCCCACCTCGGTTGTGAATTAGTGGTGACGGAGTGGGAGATAAGAGAGGGGGCACACCTGGATGTAACACTTCTCCACTCCCTCCCTGCTCCATCCACAACGTGCATCTGGAGGATAACTGGATTAATGCGTAGTACAGCTTAACCCCCAAACAACCTTCTTTGCTGGCTTCCCACGATGTGTGTGTGTGTGTGTGTGTGTGTACACAAGGCCAGCAGTAACAGCCTTGCTGATTAGACCCTGAGCCTCCCAGTGATCTAGTATTGGACAGGGCCATGGGGCGTTGACCCCCGGAAACGTTCTTCAGGTAAGAGCAGAGTGCCAGTGACTGTCTCGGCCTCTTACTACTAGTGATGAGACGCTCGGGTCAAGTCAACTTTGCTAAATCAGCGAACTTAACAAAAGAGGGGGAAACGGGAAGAAAGAAGAGGGAGGAATTAGAGGAGGAGCATGAAAGAGAAGGAAAAAGAAAAATAAGAAGCTACATTATTTAACAACTACTTCTGGCCCATGGCCATGGCCGGGCTCGGAGAGTAGTTAAACTCTCGAAACACTTCAAAGGTATAATTCTGAATCACGTTTTAGTTAATGATCAAATTTTCAAGCGACATTCGGCACACGTTACCCAAATTACTGACTACCACTGTTTCCGAGGGAAGGAATTTGGTATATATTGACACACAAGATCAATCAATGACGTGGATAGCAGCGGTGGAGCCGGAGGAACAAAGTTAGGGAAGGAGGGAGGTAGGGAGGGGAGGATGTGGGAGAGAGGATATATCAAACATTACTATTAGCTTACCTAGGGAAGCTTTTTTTTTATTAACAACACTAGGTACAGGCAGTGAGCAGCTCCCAGCCTGTCCTCTTAACCACAGACGTAGGAAAAACATAAGAAGAAGGAGCACTGCAGCAGGCTTCCTGGTTCATGCGAGGCAGGTCCAACCCTCACCCACCCACACCCAATCATGCAATTATCTAACCTATTTTTAAAACTACGCAAGGTTTTAGCTTCAATGACGGTACTCGGGAGTTAGTTTCACTCATCCACAACTGTTACCAAACCAGTGTTTTCCTATATCTTTTCTTACATTGTGAAGACTTGTCTAGTGTGCTCTCCGTTCTTAGCTACCTGAGATTGTGATGATGGCTTCCTTCGACTACGAGCAGCTATATCTCCAGCTTAAGGCAGAATTAACGGAAGCAAGAGGAGAAATTCAACGACTGAAGGGTAAGTGCAAGGATTATTCCCGGAACACTGTGGCCGATGATCGGACCAACGAATGGATGCTAGTCGGAACTGAAGGGACGAAGCTGAAGATAAAGAAGGTCCAGGAGACTGCTGTGAAAACCAGCAACTCTTTTTCCTTGTTATCAGACGAATGTGAATCGACCACCCATGATCTTCCAACAAGGACAATTGTTAAAACACAGTGAAGCCAACCAGTGAAGACATCCCAGCGAAGAGCATCTCTACTAAGACCGTCGAGAACGTCATGCACACAGCCAGTCGAGGTAAGAACTATGTTTTAGTTGGGGACAGTCAGATTAAGTTTATGGATAGGGCTTTCAGTCTTAGGGATAGGAAGAAAAGGCAGATGCCTGGATGACATCATGAGAGGTAATGGGAGCAATCCTATTCTCTGTCTCAGTGCTGGAGGCAACGATGTTGGCAGACGTAGGAGTGAGGACCTGATTAGCAGGTAAAGGTCAACAATAGACATAATTAGGAAGAAGGGAGGGAACCCTGTGATATGTGGTATTTTGCCAAGGAGAGGAGTTGGAAATGAATGGTTGTCCAGGGCAATTGGTGTCAACTGCTGGCTGGACAAACACTGTAAGGAAAATGCAGTAACATTCATTGACAACTGGGACCTTTTCTAAAGCAGAAATGACATGTATTCCAGGGATGGGGGTTCATTTATCTAGGTCTGGGGTGGGAGCACTGGCCAATGCAGTGGAGGGAGCTGTTAGGGCTTTAAACGAGAAATAGTTAGGGGTATGGGTTTTGGGAGGAAAACAATGAAGTCTCAGTGTTGTAATATTGTGAGTTTTAGGGAAATCAGCAATAGGTAGAATGTGGTGAATATTGGAAAGCCATTAGCACTAGGTGACAAGAACAATAATAGTTATAGTGGAAAAACAGAAATGAACAGGAAGGAAAAAAGAGAGAGGGTCTCTAAATTTATATTATACCAATAATATAACGGTAATAAGATGGACGAGTTGAGATTAGTTGCAAGTGCAGGTATTTGCACTTGCAGTTATTTGCCATAACTGAGACGTGGTTTAATACGAAAAATCGGGACATGCTTGCTGAATGTCACATTCTGGGTTTTAAATTGTTCCAAGTAGACGGAAGTATCGGGAAGGAGGGTGGGATGGCACAGTATGTTTGAGATCGCTTGAACTGTTGCATAAACACGGATATAAAGTCTGAAATAACACATACAGAGTCCGGATAGAATTTTCAGAGGGGCATGAAAAATTGATTTTAGGCGTGATATACCATCCCCAAAACTTGGATAGGGACAAAGGGAGACTGCTTTGGGAGGAAATTGTTAAGGCCACAAGGCACGATAACATAATAATTCTAGGGAACTTTAAATTTAGTCAGATTGACTGGAATTCCTTGACTGGGAATTTAGAGTCTAACGACTTCTTAGAGGTAGTTCAGGATTGTTTTTTAAAATAGTTTGTTACAGAACCTACAAGGGGAAATAACCTGCTTGACTTGGTTCTGGCAAAGAGACCCTTGTTAATAATTTAGAAATTACAGAGAAACTTGGTGCATGCGACCACAAATCAATTACCTTTAGCATTGAATGGAAGTATGATAGTAGGGATAACTCAGTAACGGTCCCAGATTTTCACTTAGCAGATTACAATGGCCTTAGAGAACACTTATCATCTGTGGACTGGGGTAACGAAGGGAGCTATCAATATGACAGCTTTCTAAACATTACACATGCTACCCAAAAAACGTATATGCCGTATAAAGAAATAAGATCGAATAGAAATGACCCGAAATGAATGAATAGGCTCAAACATCTTTTAGGGCAGAAGAAAGGAATTTATAGGCGCATGAAAAGAGGTGAGGGTCATCTTATAAATCAATATATTCACATTAAGGGGGAGGTTAAAACGAGCATAAGAAAAGCAAAACGGGACTATGAAATTAAAGTTGCTAGGGATTCGAAAACTAACCCGAAAGGTTTTTTCCAGGTTTATAGAATAAAAGTTTGAATAACTCTGGGCATCTTACTGACAAGGAGAATGAAATATGCTTGATTTTTAATTATTTTCTCTCGGTTTTCACACAGGAAGACACTAATAATATCCAAATAATTGGTTTTTATAGTGGACCTGAAGAAGATAAATTATGTAATATCAGTCACTAGCGATATGGTTGTCAAACAGATAGACCGATTGAAGCAAAATATATCCCTGGGCTCCGATAAACTTTTTTCAAGGATTCTTAAGGAATGCAAACTGGAACTTTGTGAACCATTGACTAATATTTTTAATGTATCTCTTCTAACAGGTGTAGTGTCTGATATGTGGAAGATGGCCAATGTAATTCCTATTTTTAAAGCAGGAGACAAGTCGTTACCGTCAAATTACCGGTCAATAAGCCTGACCTCAATTGTAAGAACCAGAAATAACGGATTTAAATTGGATAAATTTAGATTTAGAAAGGACATAGGCAAGTACTGGTTTTCGAACAGAGTTGTAGATGCGTGGAACAATCTTCCGAGTACTGTGATAGAGGCTAGGACCTTGGGTGGCTTTAAAAATAGATTGGACAAATATATGAGTGGGAGGGGCTGGGTTTGATTTGTGTCGTGAGTACGGGAATAAATTCTTAGGTAGTGGTGGTTTTGATAAGGACCTGCCTTGTATGGGCCAGTAGGCCTTCTGCAGTGTTCCTCCATTCTTATGTTCTTATGTTCTTATGTAGGCAAATTACTAGAGTCAGTTATAGCTGATATTATAAGAAGTCATCTTGATAAGCATAATTTGATTAATGATACTCAGCATGAATTCACGAGGGGCCGTTCCTGCCTAACTAATTTACTAACTTTCTTCAGTAAAGCTTTTGAGGCTGTTGATCACGATAAATAATTCTATATTATTTATTTGTATTTTAATAAGGCTTTTGATAGAGTACCGCACCAGAGACTGTTAAAGAAAGTGGCACCTCATGGCATTGGGGGAAAAGTGCTGTCATGGATCGAGTCATGGCTCACGAACAGAAAGCAGTGTGCATAAATGAGGTTAAATCTGAGTGGGGATCTGTAAAAAGTGGTGTTCCACAGGGATCAGTTTTAGGCTCGTTGTTGTTTATAATATATATCAATGACCTTGACGAGGGAATTACTAGTGATATGAGCAAATTCGCTGATGACACGAAGATAGGTAGGATAATTTATTCAAACGTAGATGTCACGGAACTTCAGGAGGATTTAGATAAACTCAATTCGTGGTCAGAAAAGTGGCAGATGCAGTTCAGGATAGATAAATCCAAAGTTCTGAAGTTCAGGAATGTCCATAACCCTACCACTTATAACCTAAATAATGTAGAACTTGTTGTACATGAATGGTATTCAATACCGACAAGATGAAAATTAGACATATGCAACATCTGGGAATTTTTAATGTAGACGTTTCGCCATCCAGTGGCTTTATCAATACAAATTCTAGGACATTATATATATAGTTGAAGAATAACCTGTAGACTCTGTTAGAGATACGTACATGATAATATATGCCTGGAAAGTACTCGAGGGCCTGGTCCCAAATCTACACACTGCCATAACAACATACTGGAGTGAGAGATATGGGAGGAAGTGTAAAATAAACCCAGTGAGGAGCAGGGGTGCGGTGGAGACAATAAGTGAACAATGTATCAACATTCGGGGTCCCAGACTATTCAACATCTTACCAGAAGATATCAGAAACACGGCTGGAACAAGTGTAGAAGCCTTCAAGAGGAAACTGGACAAGTATCTTCACCAGGTGCCACATCAACTAAGCTGTGATGGATATGTGGGGTAGCGGGCCTGCAGCAGCAACAGCCTGGTTGACCAGGCAAGCACCATGGCCCATGGCCTGGCTCCCATAGTGAAACTCTCGAAAGTCTTCAAAGGTAAGATAATGCTTGATATGAAGCCAAGAATTCTCTTCGCTTGATTTCGAATACTTACGCACTCTTGTCTGGGCTTCAGATTACTGCTAATCAGAACTCTCAAATCTTTTTCGCAATCAGATATATTAAGATCTACATTATTTAGTTTATAAGTATCATGGTTATATACCTTTCCAATGCTTAGAACTTTGCGTTTGTCTATGTTAAACTGCATCTGCCACTTCACCGACCACTGCACTAGTCTATTCAGATCTTTCTGGAGCACTCTAGTGTCCTCGCCAGAAAGAATTCGACGGCCTATTTTGGTGTCATTGGCAAACCTACTTATGTCACCGGTGTAAAAACAGTTAAATGTTAAGAATTTAATTAACTTCTTTAAAGACGGCTTGGGCTACCATACTTCACATGATCATTACATTATGGTAACAAAGCTAGCTATGCTCCCTTGTCGAAACAAAAATACAATTCTTGACCAAAAAATCAACTCAGCACCTCAGTAACATGTATTCTATCCGAAATCTGGAACGCTCTTTTGTATCTTAGGTTATCATTATGTACAAAACCCGTACACATGCATTCAAAATAACATGCATTCCATGATAAATAAACGTGAATACATGCGTAGACATGCATCGATATGTATATCAGAGGTAGAATATACCGAGAAGTATGTATGTGTCGATATCTGCGTGTTGTAGATGAATGGTTCAGAGAACCGACAAGTTATAAATTAGACACACATGCAACACTCGCCACTGTGTGGCGAAACGTTTCCTCAATAAAGATACCCAAGTGTTGCATATGTGTCTAATTTATAATCTGCGTGCTGTTGCGACTCGGTCATAAACCAGGCCTCCTGCTTGACGGCCTCATGTGCCGGAAGTTCCACTTGTACCACACCCCTGCTGCATGAATGATTCGTGGGAACGTGTCAGGTTCCCTTTTTTAAAAGTTCGGAGTGTTTGTAATTTTCGTCACGAATGAGAGGTTACCTGTAGTCGCTTCCCGAGGTCATCGCTCCCATGGCCCGGTCCCAGACCAGGTCTCCTGGTTGCTTGCCTGATCGATCAACGCCGTTGGTACACGCCGTCCGCAGTCTGGCGCATAAACCACAGCCCGGCTGATCGGGAACGGATTTGAGGAACTTCTCTAGTTCCCTCTTAAAAGCCTTGAACACTGCTTAAGTGGTGATAATTTCCATTATATTAAGTGCACTTCTGCTATCCCCTATTTTTTTCTTGGGGGCAGGCACAGTCAAAAAAAAACCTTGGGACAAAGCCCCCGGACATAACTCCCATAGTTCAGCTAAGTTATATTGAGACTGTCACTTCCTGTCAAGTCATCATGTTACACAATGCTAAGTGTCACAGCATGTTAGATCATGTCACACCGGTAACAGGTTATAAAGTCACAGCACGAATTTGATTAATTTAAGCTAGACTATATCAGTATACGTTAGAATAGGTTAGGTTTAACAGGTTAGGCTAGGGAAATGAGCACTAATGCATTCACCTAGGACACTTTTATAGAAACGTTTCGATCCTTGGACAGTATTAATTTCAAATACACGAGGAGCAGGAAAGAAGACAGGTTATATATAGGGGGCAGGAGAGTCTAGTAATAGTGTGGTGGTATTAGCAGTTGCTGGTCGTATTAGTAGTGGTGGTGATACTGATAGTAACTGGTCAAATTAGTAGTCGTCGATAAAGGATGCAGCAAGTGTAAGTAGTACATTTTATAGCAGTCTCGTGGAAATACGTTTTAATATCATATGGGATAATGTAATTAAAATATAACTGCAACGTTTCTGAGCGATGGTGTTGGAGGCGTTATGTTGATAAATACTCGTGGAAAGGGTTCTACCGGCTTTCTCAAAGTAAACCTTGTTGCACTGCCTACCGGAAATGGTGTATACTACCATTTCCTTAGAACAATATGAGGAGTTTTATTGATGAGGTCTCCAATTGCAGCAGTGGCAATAGCGGCGACTTTTATGTTACTTTTGGCAAGGGCTCGCGTGGGGTGGGAAGGAGGGGGGAGGCTACATAACTGCTAGGTAACACCAGAAACTTTTGGTTATCTCTGACGGTCGGTGGAATGTGTAGAATGGTTCGAGCTCTGCAACTACAATCCTGAACGAAATGAGAGGGAAAGTGAAGACGAAAAATGTCTGTAGAATGTAAGCGCATTCTTCTTCCAAGAACGCAGGGCTACAAATACGTCGAGAGCCCTCAGGAAGAATCCTATGACCACCCGTTGTTTGATGCGAGAAGTGTATTAGGTCGTCATTGTTTAAGTCTCTATTTAAACCTTAAAGGGCAATGTATCTTTCTCGGGCGTTCTGCAGAGGAATGTGTCCGGGAAGTGACACATTCCTCGGCTTCAAGTTCAAGTGTAAATCTGATGCTTGGTTCTACATAGGTGATTTTATGTATGAGCTCTAGTTTGTTCAAACATCTGGGATAGAGAATCAGTATATCGTCAACATACCGGAGCCATGTCATGGTACTCGGAACTAGAGTCTAAACACCCGTCAGCTCTCCTGGTACCATCAGTCCTGCACACCCCAAGCACTCGGGAGATTTGTTGAATCGCATCTCCAGCATCAACATGAGAAAAACACCTAATGTTACTTCCCACTTTACTAATGTTCCAGTAACTACTTTTGATGTTCTCGGCAGAAAGCTCACAGAAAGTATTTGGCAAACATCGTGGGAAAGACGCAAAAAAAGTAACGCTCTCAAATAACGTTATCTCACAAATAAATCTTCGAATATTATTTAACAAATGATAACTGAAGTCCAGCTCTTTCCCACTCAGCATGACGTTGGATGAGACCACTAACGTGGCTGAGGGCAGAGAGTTGCTGGTTTTTGTGCGATATGTGGACACTGGTTCAGTCAAGAAAGAATAACTTTTTGCAAATCACTTGCAGCAATTACAACGCATGTTAGTGTGTTCAACCTTGTCAAGGATTTTTTTCACTAACACGACTAACTGGAGCAAGAAGCTGGATGTGACTTGTACCGATGGACAGCATCAACGTTCGAGATTAAATCAAAATTTACCTTCAAAAAGCTGTCTCAAACTATGAAGGTCAAGTCGACTGCCATGCAGGTCGTAAACTTCATGTACGAGCTTGTGTCATGAATCATCGTTCATTCGGTCTTGTTTGCCAGGAAGTTCACTCAGAGCGCTATGTTCTCCAGATCTTTGGCTCTCACAGGTTTTCAATCGCATCATGCAATTTTTGGCGGATGTTGTAATACTGAAGGAAACTAGCAAGCCAGCCAGAAAGCAAACAAGCAAGCAAACTAGAGTTGTGAGTGCGTTGGTGTGTAAATAACCTCCATATTTTGTCTTGGGTGTGTATGAGGTTTATACCACTGTATCGAGAAGACTTTTCCTTCACCAGGGATATCATCAATTCTCATAAAGATGGGTAAAGAAAGCATGCGCATACTGGAGAGACGTGAGGCGTAGAGAGGTGCTTGTGATGTTACCTATAGTAATGTTGCTAAGCAACATTACTACAGGTAACATCACCAGATTGGTGGGTCAGTGGGACGACTTCAGTACTCTATATAAAACAACGGCGTCAAGTGGAGTCGGAATAAGCTTGATCATTGCTTCATAAATTAGGAACCTGATTTTTGCGTAATGGTGTTAGTCGTGGCAATCAGAGCAGATTCTAAATATAATCTGTTCCGTTTGTCTACTTCTTTAATAACTATACACACACACAACCCGTACATAAAAGAGAGGAGCTTACGACGACGTTCTTATCTCCCTCTTTCTCCGTGCTCTCCGCATCTGTGATCCTCAGTTTCTTGAAGCAGAAATTTCCACTCTTCATAATTCATTTTCCCGCCTGGGCTACCCTTCCCATTTCATAGACTCTGCTTTCTCTCGTGCTAAACGGACTTTCTTCTCTCCTAAACCCTCTACTCCTGAGAACTCTCCAGTCCTCTGCCTTCCCTACATCTCTGGTCTCTCTAATCTCAGCAACTCTCTCCGTTCCTTAGACATCAAACTTACCTTTCGTCAGACTAACACTCTTCGCACTAATCTAGTTCATACTTCCCCTCCCTCCACAGATTCTCCTGGTGTCTACTCTATTTCTTGCTCCTCCTGTCCTCTTCAGTACTTCGGAGAAACTGGCCGATCTCTTTCTGACAGACTCAAGGAGCACAAAAATAGTGTTAGGCTTGCCGACACTAATAATGCTCTTTTCTGTCATGTCAGAGATCACAGTCATCCCATTGATTGGTCTTCTGCTAAAACTGTCTACCCTACTTCCAACTTTCATAGTCGCCGCCTGGTTGAATCCTCCCTTATACACAACTTTCCCTGTATGAATCTTAGCCCTGGCTTTGTCTCTGTTGATGCTTTCCTCTCTCATTACATTGTTAAATGCTCTAAACTTCAGAACACCCGTGACTTAACCTGATTCCTTCCCTATCTTCTCTTCCCCCTTCTCCTTTTTTCTCCTATGGGTTTTCCTTTCTTTCTTTTCTTTTGCCTTGTATTTTCCTTCATTTTATTCGCTTTTCTTCCCTCTCGTACCACCCTTGCGGGCCGCTAGCCTCATGGCAGTGCTCCTTCCCATATGACTGTCTCCTCTACTACCATTACTACTACTACTACTTCCACTACTCCATTACCCCACTCTCTTGTCTGCCTGCCTATAAATACCCTTCCTCTGTCTCTGTGTGTTAGTGTGACTTTGTAAATGGTCTAAGTCGGGCCGAAACGTCGTCGTAAGCTCCTCTCTTTTATGTGCGGGTTGTGTGTGTATTGTTCCAGTCACGGTATTGTGCCTTTTTTGTTCTTTAATAACTAATTTGGTGCTGGCGAAGTTCATCAGATAGTTCTCAGCGTCGCCGTGAATAGTAGAGGCATTGTTCGTGTCATTTCTCTGACAGGCACTTCCGTATTCGTTGATCCTTGGGTTCAAGGCTCTAGATGTTTCACCAACGTAACAATTGTCATAACCTTCACAGGGTCTTATGTAGACACTGGCAGTGCTCTGTTTTTTTTTTTAACTAAGTCCTTTATTGTGTTAAAGGCCATGCTGTCGACCCTAATACTTGTCGGTATATTCTACTTTGGTATTAAATCTTGGGTTCGGTTTACTTAGCGGACATTTTTCTCATTTCATTTGTTGAGATCAAATCCCTGATGTGACGATCATATATGCTGAGAAGTTGAAAGTGTCTCTGGATAACTTGCCTACCTGGAAAGCTTATCAAGTGTGCAAGAACTTCTGGCAACGGAACGTGGTGACATCTCGCCAACTCACATCAGGAATGAAATTTAAACTGCCTTAATAAGCCTGGAAAATTCTTGTATAAATTATTTTGTTTGGGAAGAGGTTTTGCATGATGTAGTGATACGTAAATCATTCATCAATGACCTAGACAAGATTGCTCATGATGATGGTACCGAAGACAACGATTTAAATGACTTAGGACGAAAGAGTTCTACACAAGAAAAAAAATATCGAAATTCTGATTTAGTGATAAATATCTTGGTACTTCCAAGCGGGATATACTCTCATTCTGCATGACAAAACTTACGAGTCAAGTCGGGTTTTTATCGTTGATAGAAGGATCTAGTCTCTCATCCAGTACGTCACTATTTATGCTTGAAGCAACATTTTCATCACTGATGACAATAAAAAGTATTTCCAAAACCGATTTGATACAGCAAGCAATGTACCGTTTGTTTTGCCGCGGCACCAATCATGTCGGTGCTCTTCACCAACTCTAAGGCTGAGACAATGATTACCTCATCTTTTGTATACAGTTCTAGTGTTCACATTATGTCCTTGTACTGTATTGATAAAGCCACTGGATGGCGAACCACCTACAAATAAAGATACCCAGATGTTGCACATGTCTAATTCTTCACCAATCCTGTCGTTTAACTACGTCACTGTTTCTTATGCAAATTTGTTGTTGCACTACCTTTGCTTTGATTACAGGTGAGCCAAAAAGATAAAATAAAGTCTTTAATTGTTTTTATCGGATTTGTGTGAAAGCAATGTATAAAGAGGATGGGGATCTAGGGGGCAGTACTTGAGAACCTGGGGTCCATAAGGTGCATAATGTTTAGGAGAGAGATGTTAGAGACAAACACCATATAGTCTCGTGAGCAAGTGTGATCAAGCCCTGGAGGACAGAAATCTGTAAAGCTGGTACAAAGGGGAACTTATAAGATGGGCCACGAGCGATGACTCAACCACTGTAAACACAATTAGGTGAGTACACAAAGAGATGTAAGGTGAAACAAGTGCAACACGTGCACCAACAGCCACAGTTATCAATAAGGATTAAGCTAAAAGCGTCGCTCCCGCCACTAGCTTTGCAGCAGCTGGGGAAATTTATGTTCTGTGATATGTGAGAGGGCCAGGTTGCTGGTGGTAGGCTAGGTGGTGGTGGTGGGGGCCAGATAGTTGTGGTGGGGATCACAGGTGGGGGAAGAGGGAAGCTTGAGAGTAATTGTTTTTATTTAGGCTTTGGGTATATAACATACAAATTATTTCACAATGGTTCCAGTATTTATTCCTTAGTACACTAAGAGATAACTCAGTAACTGTAGATGCTCCAATACTTTTCAACACATTTAGCCAAGCCCAGAGACGGGCTGCGGGAGTAGCAAAACTAAAAACTCTTCCTTCAAATATAAGGGAATTTACCTAAATACTCTTAAATGGCCTCAGAGGGAACTAGAAAAGTTCCTTAAGTCAGTTAATGACTAGAGGGATGTGGTCAGGGACCGGCCGTGGGGATGACGACTCCTTAAATAAACAAGCAGCAGCCAACACGTTATAATCATATCTATAATTATTAAAGGGGGTGGACCGGTAAGCTAGCGGAAGGCCTTGGTCAGGTGACCAAAATTTCCAACTGCGGGGTCATCATATGACTAAGACAAGCATCAGGAAACACTTGTTGTTTCCTGACAAACCTTACCTAGCCTGTCATAATAAAATAACGTCAATATATAACACTGAATCAGTGAAAATAACACCAGAAGGACGTTTACGAGAGTCAACGCCCCTGCGGCCCTGTCCCAGACCAGGCCTCCCAGTGGATCAGCGCTTGACCAATCAAGCTGACACACCGTTATAACAGAAACAAAATTGACAAGTAGTGTTTTCTATATTTAGCGAAATCGTTTTCCGGTACACCAGCGGATTACCCAACCAGGTGTGGCCTGGAGTAGGAAGAGCAACCAGGTGTGGCCAGGGGTAGGAAGAGCTACCAGGTGTGGCCAGGGGTAGGAAGAGCAACCAGGTGTGGCCAGGGGTAGGAAGAGCAACCAGGTGTGGCCAGGGGTAGGAAGAGCAACCAGGTGTGGCCTGGAGTAGGAAGAGCAACCAGGTGTGGCCTGGAGTAGGAAGAGCAACCAGGTGTGGCCAGGGGTAGGAAGAGCAACCAGGTGTGGCCTGGAGTAGGAAGAGCAACCAGGTGTGGCCAGGGGTAGGAAGAGCAACCAGGTGTGGCCTGGAGTAGGAAGAGCAACCAGGTGTGGCCAGGGGTAGGAAGAGCAACCAGGTGTGGCCTGGAGTAGAAAGAGCAACCAGGTGTGGCCTAGGGTAGAAAGAGCAACCAGGTGTGGCCTAGGGTAGAAAGAGCAACCAGGTGTGGCCTGGGGTTGGAAGAGCAACCAGGTATGGCCAGGGGTAGGAAGAGCAACCAGGTGTGGCCAGGGGTAGGAAGAGCAACCAGGTGTGGCCAGGGGTAGGAAGAGCAACCAGGTGTGGCCAGGGGTAGAAAGAGCAACCAGGTGTGGCCAGGGGTAGAAAGAGCAACCAGGTGTGGCCAGGGGTAGAAAGACCAACCAGGTGTGGCCTGGGGTAGGAAGAGCTACCAGGTGTGACCAGGGGTAGGAAGAGCTACCAGGTGTGCCAGGGGTAGGAAGAGCTACCAGGTGTGACCAGGAGTAGGAAGAGCAACCAGGTGTGGCCTGGGGTAGGAAGAGCAACCAGGTGTGACCAGGGGTAGGAAGAGCTACCAGGTGTGGCCAGGAGTAGGAAGAGCAACCAGGTGTGACCAGGGGTAGGAAGAGCAACCATGTGTGGCCAGGAGTAGAAAGATCAACCAGGTGTGGCCTGGGGTAGGAAGAGCAACCAGGTGTGGCCAGGGGTAGGAAGAGCAACCAGGTGTGGCCTGGAGTAGGAAGAGCAACCATGTGTGGCCAGGGGTAGGAAGAGCAACCAGGTGTGGCCAGGGGTAGGAAGAGCTACCAGGTGTGACCAGGGGTAGGAAGAGCAACCATGTGTGGCCTGGAGTAGAAAGACCAACCAGGTGTGGCCTGGGGTAGGAAGAGCTACCAGGTGTGGCCTGGGGTAGGAAGAGCAACCATGTGTGGCCAGGAGTAGGAAGAGCAACCAGGTGTGGCCAGGGGTAGGAAGAACCAGGAGTGGCCTAGGGTAGGAAGAGCAACCACGTGTGACCAGGGGTAGGAAGAGCTACAAGGTGTGGCCAGGAGTAGGAAGAGCAACCAGGTGTGACCAGGGTAGGAAGAGCAACCATGTGTGGCCAGGAGTAGAAAGACCAACCAGGTGTGGCCTGGGGTAGGAAGAGCAACCAGGTGTGGCCAGGGTAGGAAGAGCAACCAGGTGTGGCCTGAGTAGGAAGAGCAACCATGTGTGGCCAGGGTAGGAAGGGCAACCAGGTGTGGCCAGGGGTAGGAAGAGCTACCAGGTGTGACCAGGGTAGGAAGAGCAACCATGTGTGGCCTGGAGTAGAAAGACCAACCAGGTGTGGCCTGGGTAGGAAGAGCTACCAGGTGTGGCCTGGGGTAGAAGAGCAACCATGTGTGGCCAGGAGTAGGAAGAGCAACCAGGTGTGGCCAGGGTAGGAAGAACCAGGAGTGGCCTAGGGTAGGAAGAGCAACCACGTGTGACCAGGGGTAGGAAGAGCTACAAGGTGTGGCCAGGAGTAGGAAGAGCAACCAGGTGTGACCAGGGGTAGGAAGAGCAACCATGTGTGGCCAGGAGTAGAAAGACCAACCAGGTGTGGCCTGGGGTAGGAAGAGCAACCAGGTGTGGCCAGGGGTAGGAAGAGCAACCAGGTGTGGCCTGGAGTAGGAAGAGCAACCATGTGTGGCCAGAGGGTAGGAAGGGCAACCAGGTGTGGCCAGGGGTAGGAAGAGCTACCAGGTGTGACCAAGGGTAGGAAGAGCAACCATGTGGCCTGGAGTAGAAAGACCAACCAGGTGTGGGCCCGGGGTAGGAAGAGCTACCAGGTGTGGCCTGGGTAGGAAGAGCAACCATGTGTGGCCAGGAGTAGGAAGAGCAACCAGGTGTGGCCAGGGGTAGGAAGAACCAGGAGTGGCCTAGGGTAGGAAGAGCAACCACGTGTGACCAGGGGTAGGAAGAGCAACCAGGTGTGGTCAGGGATAGGAAGAGCAACCAGGTGTGGCCAGGGGTAGGAAGAGCAACCAGGTGTGGCCAGGGGTAAGAAGAACATACACAGAACTTTCACTGCTCGTATACATGTACTCAAGTCAAGCATCTGAACTACCAGGAACGCTTGAAGTCCCTTCAAGTGTATTCCTTTAAAAGTTGGCGAGAAAGGTACATAATAATATGCGCGGAAAATCCTGGAGACTGGTTTCGAACCTGAAAACCGAAATCACACTGTATGACAAGACACTTGTCAGACGGTGCAAAATACCTCCAATAAAAATCATAGGTACGACGAGTGCACTAAGAACTCTAAGAGTGTCAGAAGCCGCCGACACTTCAACGCCCTCCCTTCATGCATACTCGGCATTACCAGCAAACCTCTGGCGATATTCAAGAACGAATTTAACAAGATGTTCAAATCAATGCCTGACCAGCCGGGCTGAGGTTCGTACTTTGGTCTGCGTGCGGCCAGCAGTAACAGACTGGCTGACGAGGCCTTGATCTTCCAGGAGGCCTGGTCTGGGACCAGGGTGCGAAATTTACTACAGGTAGGCAGATGTAGGAGGTAGGAACAGCGACGGAATGATCATACATAATTAAATTACAAAGTCGTGGTGACCAAGAGAAAAGTATGTATATGTGGAGTTGTCGATTGATCAGCATGTTCAGGAATTCATTATTATTATTATTATTATTATTACTACTACTACTACTACTACTAGCGATGTTGCTGCTGGGTCTTAATCTTCTCTTCCTATTCATCTTTTTTCATCGTCTTCGTCATGTTTTCGTGGTCATCTTTGTCTCCATACTCACCCACACTCACTCACACCCTCAATATACACCCACACCCTCCACCCGACCACACCCTTCACACTCACCCACACCCTCCACACTCACCCACACCCTGCCTTTAACTTGAAATATGGTCAGATCGTCAGTATCAGCACGTGGAGCAATATTTTTTCCTCTCCGACAAGCTGACTATTAACTTAATATGCTCACCCAAAATTCTAACTGCAAACTGTAGTTATATACCATCAGTTACGGTCACCAGATGTTTCCACTCAAACTCATACTGCAAGAATATAATCTAAGTCGTTATGTAAATAACGCTTTGTTTCAGTGCGTATTTTAGTATGGTAGAAATTACAGAGGCTTGGCAGACTGCAATTTATCTCCAATGAAATCCCAGAGTGCTAAGAATATACTGAGAGAGAACTAAGTAAGTGTAATGAGACCAAGACCTTCCATCTTCTTCCATCGTACGTAACGGGAATTACCAACAGACCCCTGGCTGTCTCCATTGATTGTGGTGCTTACGCTGGACTGCGTGAGGCTAGCACCAAGAGCTTAGTTGACCACGCAACCAACCATGCTGCTTGGTCTAAGATCGGGACGCGGGTGAAGGGGAAGGTGCGATGACCCAGGAATTATTTTCAGGTAACTTTCAAGTATGTGTAGATAAAATAGTTTCCATTTTTACTATATTCAGTATCTAGGTGTTAAACCGTTAATTATTATATCATATTTTCTAACACTTAGCCTTCAGTGTGTGTTTTATCACGAGATTTAATGTCAGGAAACAAGTTAAAAAAACAAGGAGTATTAGATTTAATGTCAACAAATAACTGCAAAGGTATGGAGCATTATCATGAATACTTTAATATACTACAAACAATTGAAGAACAACAAAGAGTCAAGGATAAAACAAAGCGTATGTTGATGTACAGTCACCTTAAGACTGAAAAAAGAGCAAGGGACCAGGTAATAAGACCTGTGAAGTGAGAGGAGGAGGAGAGCGAACTAATACAGGATGACAGGGAAGTATGCGAAGAACTGAATAGAAGATCCAAAGAGATCTTTACCGAGGAATCGGTGATATAACAGGAGGAGAAGAAACATAAGCAGCAAAGATTAAAATAGATTGTAACAATACTAGAGGAAGTAAGAAAACTCTCAAAGAATCTAGATGCAACGACTGAAGCACCACCAGACAGGCTACAGCTTGGATATTAAGAGAAGCAGAGGAACTGAATGGCCTTTTAGCAAGGATATACAAGTCGACGGAAATAAGGCAACAATCAGACAGCTGGAAAACTGTATACAAGAAAAAAAAAAGACACCCTGAACTACAAACCCGTCTCGCTGATTAGCATACTACCAAAGATACTACTAGTAATGCAACGATACCGACAATGTTTTGCCGATACCGATATTATCAAAATTATCCGATACCCACCGACACTGATAATCTGGAACACCCCTAAAAGGTGTTACAAAAGATAATAAATATAATAAATGAGCCCTTTGAAATACCTGGATACATAAGAGAAAACCAGCTTGAGTGTTGAGATAGCATGTCTTGGCTCAGGAATCTCAGCTTTTTGATAATGTCGTAAATACAGGAGGAGAGAGAAAGCTGGCTAAACTATATCTTTCTTTACGGTAAGAAAGCATCTGACAACACCACACAGAAGGCTGTTATATAAACTAAAAGAACAGGCTGAGGTAACAGGGAAAGTATTCAAACTGATAAATGAGTATTTAGTGAAAGAATGCAGAGGGTAATGGTAAGGAAGCAGTGTTATAATAGGCACGGGTTGTTCAAGGATCAGTGCTTGGACCACTGCTATTATCGAAATGGGTAAAAAAAAAAAAAAAAAAAAAATTGCCAGAGGAAGCTGAATCCTCTATTACTTTTGCAGATGCTAAAACTAATTGGAAGAATGTTATCTGGCGAAGACAGGGAGAGACTCAAGAAAATAAAAGGCTGCAAACATGGTCAAGAAAAGTGGCTACTTGAATTCATTACTGATAAATGCAGAGTAATGAAAATAGGTGGTATAAGGAAACTGGATACATAATATAACCTGGGAGAGACGCTGCAGACAACGGCCAAAGAGAAAAGATCCGAGAGTCAGCATTTCACCAGAAGTACATAAAAATCTTCTAACTTCTTGGGCATATGCAAGACTTGCAAAACTAAGAGCTGCTATTTGGAACCTAAAATATTCATTTGGAACTTAATACGTAACACGTTAGGACCATCTCGGAGTATGAGGCATTAGCATGGAACCCACACTCGATCAAGCATACAATTGCGACAAGATGATGAATTAGACACATGTGCAATATATGGGTATCTTTACTTGTTGACGTTTCGCCTTCCGATGACTATCAATACAATGCATGGACATAATGTGAAGACTGTATTAGTATATACAGAAAGAAGACAGTGGAAGATAAGGTAATCAGTCCCTCAGGAGCAGGTGATGATCAGATTCTTCAAGACTACGGCGTTCATCACCTGCTCCTAGGCTGAAGGACTGACTACCTCGTCTTCCACTGTCTTCTGTATATATTTCTACAGTCTTCAGATTATGTTCATATATTTTATTAATAAAGCCATTGGATGGCGAAACTTCTACTAAGTAAAGATACCCAGATGCTGCGCATGTGTCTAATTCATAAGTCGGTCTTGAAAACTCTGATCTCGTCCGTCGGCAAACTGTACACAAATGGTACCCACACCAGTAATTCCAACCACTGAAAACATCGGCGAAAAAGACACAAGTGTTATTGATGAAGAGACTGCGCCAACTAGTGACTTGTTCAATCCAATACAGAGAATAAATTCCGGAGACGGCAGAAGAGGTCGAGAGGTAGACTGATATGATAATACAAAATATATTACCAGAAACACATACAACTGCCTAAATTCAGTGGCAAATGCAAAATTAACCTAAGATCTGGTTCAGGAATTTTAAATGTTTATTGAGAACATACACTAATTGGAAGAATAAAACTCAATACCATGGCTGGAACAAACTACAAATAACCAGCACTTACGAGAGGAAACTTAGAACATTTCAGTCCCATACTGGAGTATACAGTATTAGTATGGAGACCACACCTAATGAAGCATATGAAACTAAAGAACACATCGGGAAACTGAGAGAAATGGACTACGAGGAGTGACTTAAGGAACAGTATCACGCGCACACAAACACCAGTTACCACACAGTATCACAAGGGTCAGTGCTAACACCGCTGTATCACAGACACAAGAACTAGCCTTATCACTGTACCACACACGCAAGAACCAGTATTACCAGCATTCCATAGAAAGGGAAAGCAAGTAAGGCCTCGTGATCGGCCACCTGCATGCGAAAATTACACAGACAACAATGATTTTTTAGTGCCATGCCCATGGCCGGGCTCCGAGAGTAGTTGAACTCTCGAAACTCTTCAAAGGTATATCAAAGGTAAGCTAAAAAAGAATGGCAAGAAATAATAAGACTATAACAGCACCGTGAAGCCATGATGGACTGGAAACAAAACCAGTGGCTGGCTCAGAGCCACAGATATTAAAACTAACAAATATATCAACAATGAATAATATAACATTTATATTTGCGAACACAAAGTCTTAAAGCGGACTCACTGAATGAAATGCGCTGTTTTCGACTTTCACAGAGACGCATGTAAAAGATTATTTTGATAATGAAATATGGTTCCTTGGGTATAATTTGCTCAGATTTGAGAGAAAAAACAGACCAGGGAAGGGGTTGGTCTGTACGTTACTCAGTTGCACTACGTTACTTAACACCACAAATGACAAAGTTTTGGCAGTAACCTTTTAAAATCAGAATCTAGTTATTGTATATGTCTATAAGCCACCAGGTACAACCTCCCAGCAGTTTAAAGATTAACTGCTGAAAATCGAATGCCTTGAAAATCTTTCAAACCCAACCCCAAATAACTTGTTACCATTAAAATGGACTCAACACAGAGTGTAATACCAAACAAAACAAAACAAAAATCCCAGAAACTAGTTCAGATGAACAGCCTCACACAGTCAAACTATTAAGGTCAATAAATTCGCGTTAAGCCAGCAAATAGATGAACCGACCAGACTAGAAAATACCCTTGAACTTATATTAACAAAAAATGAGGATCTGGTAGGGAACATAATGGAAACAAAAACAGCTAATTCAGACCACAACCTAATCGAGGTTCAACTATCCATATACTAGTCTTCAGCAGCAAAATACAACCAGTCATGACGGTGTATTCAACAAATTCAATTTCAACAATAAAAACACTAACTGGGAGCAAATAAATCATGACCTTTGTGAAATATGCTGGGAAGTAAATATGACTGACATGAATTTGAACTAGTATCTGGAGAGTATGAGTTCAATGGCACTAGCAGTATGTTTCAGTCACATACCAACCATTAAGAAAAAAAAAAGAGAAGAAAATGCAAGTTAGTTAGCTGCAATATGACTGTCTTCAGCGAGTCATTAATCAGTTTAGAAAGTGTGACAATGCAAACGCGTTTTTCATGGATGAAGCTCAAAACCCTGCCAATATCTTTATTATTTTTGACCTCTAACCCTTCGAGAAAGCCGTTGATCGCATGTCCCTGAATTCTGCCCCACACACTGACTCGTGGAACTCCATACTCTTCAAGAACTGAAAAAAATTATCTCGTGCCTTTAATATTTTATGGAGGAGGTGCCTGGACACAGGAATCAGACAACAGTCCTTAAAAACCACTGTCATACCTCCATTCCAAGAAAGATAGCAGTAAACAATCGAAAAAACTACAGACTAATAGTGTTGAGGTCCCACATATTCAAAATCTTTAAGAAACAAGATTGCTAATCACATAGAATCTCAACAATTACACAACCCAAGGCAGCATGGATTTATAGCAGGTCGCTGCTGCCTCACGCAACTGGACCTAAGACATGGTCTTAGATTCAGTGGAAGACAAACAAAATGCAGCTGTAATATACACTGACTTTTCAAAAGCCTTTCACAAGTGTGACCATGGTGTAATAGCTCATAAAATGCGTCCAAAAGGAATAACTGGAAAAGTGAGCAGATGAATATTTTTTTTTAACGAACAGTAAAATTGGAGGATGCCGTAGGGAAAATCTGTTCCCAATGGCACAGTACTGGATCCTGCTCTCTTCCTCACTTTCATATCCGACATACAGCCGCATAAATCATAACACTTCATCATCCTTTGCAGACGATAATAGATAAGTGGCATCCAAGGAGGACAATCAAACCTCTAAGCTTATATAAATAGTCTTCCAGTGGGCCAATGACAATATGATGTTCAGTGAGGACAAATTTCAGTTACTCCGTCGTGGAAAGATTGAGGAAATGAAGACAGGAACGGAATATACAACAAACTCGAATCACTCAAGAGCATAAAACTAATGTAAGAGACCTGGGAGTGATCATATCAAATCTTACCTTCAAGGATCACAACAGCGTCACTATCACAACCGCAAGAAAAATTATTGGCTGGATAACTAGAACCATCAAAACAAGGGATGCC
>WNWK01014400.1:0-51419 GCA_009830355.1 Cherax destructor | reverse complement strand
TCTTCAGGTCACCATCATTTATTTCTCCATTCTTAAATTTACTGGCTACCATTTCAACATCTGTACCATGGGCGGTAGCACCATCTGGCCCTGATTTTTACTTTCCCAACTGTTATAGAAAGCTGTCATGTTTTTTATGAAGTCCGATTTGGTGTTGTCATCTTTTAATATCAATGTGATTTTATTCCACAGTTCGGTCTCATTTGGACATACCCAAAAACACTTCCCTTGTTTAATATCTCGGGTAGTAGAGTCTTGAATGTCTACACAAGGAGCGTGGCAGCATTTACCACAAAAGTTGCATGTAATCCATGATTGATTTTGTTGGTTGCTTTACTGTTTATTCTACTAATAGGTTCCCTGAAGTGGTGATCCGTCTATTTGTATCGTATCTATTTTATTTGCATGTGTAAGTGTTTGGAAAATCTTACCTCATAAAAGTTATTCTTATTGTTATTGTTTGGGTGTTTGATAAGGTCCCCTAAAACTTCATCCGCTTATTGAATCCGGACACGGATGCCAGTTTTGAATCCAGTCAATGGTTCCCTTATTTCTTGGATCTGACGAGATCCAGTGTCACTTATTTAATGAATCCTGTAGGAGTTGTTTGGGTTACGCGAGACAGATCACTGGAAGACGATTAAACAGAGTAATAATGATCAGTATGGAACAAAAGTATAACTTGCGTGTTGGAGATAAAAACAGGTCCTTCTGGCAGCTCCTACTGTACGGCGGCCGTACCTCTGGCACCCTGGTTTACCTCTGGCACCCTGTTTACTTCTGGCACCCTGATAAACCTCACCCCGCTTTAACACCTGTGTTTCCGTGCACTTATGGTTCACTCTACTGGGTTTAGTTTTTGTTTTTTTCTACACCACAACACTGCTGTTTTTCTATGATGACTGGAAGATATACGGACTTATGTTGGTGAAATCGTGAAATCGTGAAATTCGTAGGGAATGATTCTCGTGTGCAAGTTTGGTACTAATCCCTCGAGAATTTTCCACGTGTATATAATAATGTATCTCTCCCGCCTGCATTCTAGAGAGTACAGGTTTAGGAACTTCAAGCATTCCCAGTAATTGAGGTGGTTTATCTCAGTTATGCGTGCCGTGAAGATTCTCTGCACATTTTCAAGGTCAGCAATTTCACCTGCCTTGAAAGGTGCAGTTAGTGTGCAACAATATTCCAGCCTAGATAGAACAAGCGATCTGTAAAGTGTCAACATGGGCTTGGCATCCCTGGTTTTGAAGGTTCTCATTATCCATCCTGTCATTTTCTAGCAGATGTGATTGCTACGGTGTTATGTGTGTGTGTATGTATATATGTGTGTATGTATATACATGTATATGTGTGTGTGTATATATGTATGTGTATATGTATATGTGTGTGTGTGTGACCCAACAATTAAAATTTGCACCAATAAATCATTACAGTTGTGGCTGGGTGTAGACTAATAGATTGCTCATTGCTTTATAATTTGTTCATGAGTGCAACCATGTACAGACGTAAGTAAATTTACTTACATGATTCATTACCTTGTAACTAGTGAATTCATTACCATTGTACCTTGTTCAGCTATCAAAACTTTGGGGCCCAGTGTCTGGACCCTATATATACCTCTGTAATCTGCAAATACCAGTCCCTGGACCCATTATGTACCTCTGTAATCTTTTGACTACCGCCCACAGGATGGGTATGGGGTGCATAATATAGATATCAAACTAACTAAACTACGGTGTTATGGTCCTTGAAGGTGAGATCCTCTGACATGATCACTCCCAGGTCTTTGGTCATTGTAAACGCCGATTCTTGTCTCCTTTATAACCAGAGCTCTCCCATCGTTCCACCTTCATCCGCTTATCCCACGAGACAGACTGCCTGGGCGACTTCACTTGACCCAGCTCGGCGTACCCACGCGACTTTCGGGATGGTTCTGTTTTCTTCTCAACAAAATACGAACCAACAGCCACACATTAAGAATATTCACATTAGAAAGGCTATCGAGTATAACCTTTCGGGAAAATACCCAATATTTTCCACAACTATTATATTACCACCTACTCACACTAAACTAAATACACATTTTGTAAATTACTTTCAAAAATGCTCAATATTATTTTCCTTAAGATAATTACAATTTTTACTATTAACTACCATCCTACTAAACACTTGTTACAATGTAGTATCACCATATTGTAATTTGCCCAATGTAATATCATCATATTGTAATCTGAACAATATTTAAACAAGTCAAACTCAATCAATTTCTCCAATATTACGTACATAGTCTATAAGCCATTAGATTAAGCTGCCCTCAATGCCATGGCATGTCAGTGACTCTCCTTACACTTCTATGTAAACTTCTATGTAAAATTGCGAAGAAATAAAATATTTGTATTTGTATTTGTATTTGTAAGATCTGGAACTCTTTCCCTGAAACAGCAAGAGGTCCTCTGCCCTCAAATCAGTTTAGGACCATACTCAAAAATCATCTTATCTCTCAATAACAAACATACCCACATCATGCTAAACCCCAACCAAATTCCAAGTAACTCCCCCAAATACATTATTATCCTTAACTATTAAGCCATTATTACAAATATTATTACATTATTACAAATATGAGGTAGTACTAATTGTACTACCTCATATTTATAATAGGATAAATGAACTTAATTACACACTAAAAAATGTATGATTGATTTTATCATAAATTGTACTACCTCACACATTAATAATAGATTGAAATATAGAATACATATTTGTATTCTATATTTCAATGTACTACATATTTGTATTCTACCACTGTAAAAGAACTTAATTGTGGGGAATTAAGAGATTACCTGTCTGGGCTTCACCGCCACTTACAACAAAATAATCTTCCGGGAGTGGACCGACTAGTATAATTTTACCGCGGTTACCCCGTTGAGGCGTGTGAGAAAACTTGCCCCACTCCTGGTCACATTTAAGGGGACCCTTCGATATTCTCACTCTAAATCCACATCTATCCTTGACCAGTTTATTAAGAATGAGTACACCAATGGTTACGGTATTGTTAAATTTTGTGGACTGTATGGGTTAATGTCTGACTGATTGGGGAGAAGGAGGAAGAGTACAACTTAATATCACTCACCCTTTATCCGTGCCATTGTTGTTCACTTGAAGATCCCGTCATTATCATTCCCACCGTAAACCCACATTATCCCAACATACCTACTGGCCAGACGGTTGCTAAGATAACAAGAGTACTTACAGTGGGGAAGAAACAACATTCTTGTCCCTATTCTTCGACGGATCTCGTGGTCCTGCTCGGTAGATTATTCTTCCGGCAAGACGATGATGTTGGTGGTTGTCCCGATGAGTCGAGAGAAGATTGATCCCTTGAACTCTCTTACGCCCACGAGACCGGGCGTTATTTAACGTGGTTGGTCGGGGTAGTGATTCATATCCTCTCACTATACCCTTTCAGTAGAGTTTATACGCAACACTTTCACACTATTCACGTCGGTTTAATGTCCCGTTAATTTACTCTCGTTAGAAGTTGATCCATTAATAATTGTGTAAGATGAACGCTGATCGAGCGACGCACATTTCCGCCATCAACACCGCCATGACGGCGTCGCTCACTGTTTAACACATTATCACTCTATTATTATAGTTTCTTGGACTTAATGTCCCACATTATGCCGGCGAATATTCACAACATTCACTATTGTGAAGAGAGACCATTAACCGCGATTTGGTCGTAGTAAACGCCGATTTCCATCTCCATTATATCCAGAGCCCACCCATCGTTCACCTCCATTCACCTTTATCCACGAGCGCGACTGTCCTCGTATGACCCAGTACCGCGTACCCAAGCCACCGTCGCGATGGTTCTTTCTCATCTCAAGAAAATACGAACCAACAGCCACACATTAAGAATATTCACATTAGAAGGCTATCGAGTATAACCTTTCGGAAAATACCCAAAATTTTCCACATAATTATGAACTTAAAAAATTATGATTGTATCATAAATTGTACTACCTCATACTACTAATAGAGTGAAATATTGACTACTATTTGTAATCTACTACTCTTCACCTGTCTAGACTTAAATAGTCAACAAGTATGTACGTATTAGGTTTGTCTGCCCGAAATGCCTTGGCATGATAGTGGCTTTCTTTGTTCCAATCATATTATGATATGTAAACACACATTGTAACCTTTGCAAAGAAATAAATATTTTATTTTATTTTATTTTATTTATAACTTTGGTTGTGCCGTGTAACTAGAAAAAACAAAGACATCATTTTCTGTTGGGTCCCTGGACACGTTGATGTGCAGGGCAACGAACAGGCGGATGCTGCTGCGTGGTCAGCGTACGTGATCTTCCGGTTTCCTATAAAGGTATTTCGTTCAAGGATTATTTTACAGTCATCTCTGCCCGTCTTTGTGGCCGTTGCCAACAATGGTGGTTGGACATGCACTATAACAAATTGCACTCTATTAAACCGCTTTTAGGTTTGTGGCCATCTTCTTACCATCGTTGCCGTATTCGGGAAACTGCGCTCTTCTGTCTCTGCATAGGCCATACTCGACTTACCCATGAGTATCTCATGTAACGACACCCTATTCCTCTGTGAGGTTTGTAGGGACCCTATTTTGGTTCTTCACTTTCTTGTGGATTGTCCAGTTTACCCACGAGCTCGCAAGATTTACCTCCACCGACACTGCCACCCTACTGCTCTTACCTTATCTTCTCTTCTTGTAGACAGCCCTGCCTTTGATTTACGATCACTTTTTGACTTTTTGTCAGCAACTGCTTTACTATACGAACTGACACATAGCCTCTAGCGTCCCTTCCAGCCCTTTTCTCCCCTCACCTCTGATCCCCTCTCCACTTAACTGTTTATAGCCCTGGCATTATTTTCTGCCCTGCAGCGCTGCATGACCCTTATCGGTTTAGCACTTTATTTGATTATAATAATAATAATAATAGCCTTACCTCACCTATGGTATTTGTGCCTTGGGATCTACTGTTAAAAACCTAAAACCATTAATGACACAACATTGGGTGGCTTTTTCTTGAGTGTTGTCTGGCATTCCAGTGCCAGACAACACACTCCTCCACAGCTTGACCTTACTTAATATACCTAGAGTTTACCTGGAGAGAGTTCCAGGGGTCAACGCCCCTGCGGCCCGGTCTGTGCCCAGGCCTCACGTTAGATCAGGACCTGATCAACCAGGCTGTTACTGCTGGCCACATGCAGTCCAACATACGAACCACAGCCCAGCTGGTCAGGCACCGACTTTAGGTGCCTGTCCAGTGCCTACTTGAAGACAGCTAGGGGTTTATTGGTAATCCCCCTTATGTATGCTGGGAGGCAGTTGAACAGTCTTGGGCCCCTGACACTTATTGTGTTGTCTCTCATCGTACTAGTGGCACCCCTGCTTTTCATTGGGGGGATGTTACATCGTCTGCCGAGTCTTTTGCTTTCGTAGGGAGTGACTCTCGTGTGCAAGTTTGGTACTAATCCCTCTAGAATTTTCCAAGTGTATATAATAATGTATCTCTCCCACATGCATTCTAGGGAGTACAGGTTTAGGAACTTCAAGCGTTCCCAGTAATTGAGGTGGTTTATCCCAGTTATGCGTGCCGTGAAGGTTCTCTGCACATTTTCTAGGTCAGCAATTTCACCTGCCTTGAAAGGTGCAGTTAGTGTGCAGCAATATTCCAGCCTAGATAGAACAAGCGACCTGAAAATTGTCAACATGGGCTTGGCATCCCTTGTTTTGAATTATTATTATTATAATCAAATAGAAGTGCTAAACCACAGGGAGCCCCTTGTTTTGAAGGTTCTCCTTATCCATCCTGTCATTTTTCTAGCAGATGCGATTGCTACAGTGTTATGGTCCTTGAAGGTGAGATCCTCTGACATGATCACTCCCAGGTCTTTGACATTAGTTTTTCGCTCTATTGTGTGGTTGGAATTTGTTTTATACTCCGATGAGATTTTAATTTCCTCACGTTTTCCATATCAGAGTAATTGAAATTTCTCATCATTGAACTTCATATTGTTTTCTGCAGCCCATTTAAAGATTTGGATGATGTCTGCTTGGAGTCTTGCAGTGTCTTCAATGGTGGACACTGTCATGCAGATTCGGGTGTCATCTGCAAAGGAAGACACGGCACTGTGGCTTATGTCCCTGTCTATGTTCGATATGAAGATGAAGAACAGGATGGGAGTGAGTACTGTGCCTTGTGGAACAGAGCTTTTCACCGTAGCCACCTCAGACTTTACTCTGTTGACTACTACTCTGTGTTCTACTTGTTAGGAAATTATAGATCCATCTACCAACTTTTCCTGTTATTCCTTTATCACGCATTTTGTGTGATATTACACCATGGTCACACTTGTCAAAGGCTTTTGCAAAGTCTGTGTATATAACATCTGCATTCTGTTTGTCTTCTAGAGCATCCAGGACCTTGTCGTAGTAGTCCAGTAGTTGGGACAGACAGGAGCGGCCTGCTCTAAACCCATGCTGCCCTGGGTTGTGTAATTGATGGGTATCTAGATGAGTGGCGATCTTGCTTCTTAGAACCCTTTCAAAGATTTTTATGATATGGGACGTTAGCGCTATTGGTCTGTAATTCTTTGCTATTGCTTTACTGCCCCCTTTGTAGAGTGGAGCTATGTCTGTTGTTTTTAGTAACTGCGGGACGACCCCAGTCTCCATGCTCCCTCTCCATAGGATGTTAAAAGCACATGAGGGACAACACAATAAGTGTGAGGGGCCCAAGATTGTTCAACTGCCTCCCAGCATACATCAGGGGGATTACCAACAAGCCCCTGGCTGTCTTCAAGCAGGCACTGGACAGGCACCTCAAGTCGGTACCTGATCAGCCGGGCTGTGGTTCGTACGTTGGACTGCGTGCGGCCAGCAGTAACAGCCTGGTTGATCAGGCTCTGGTCCAACAGGAGCCTGGTCACAGACCGGGCCACGGGGGCGTTGACCCCTGGAATTCTCTCCAGGAAGACTCCAGGTAACCAGTTTGACTAACTTTAGATAAGATTAAGATAGTTACGTATACTGCATTGCAGTCTAGTATGGCTAAGGTCTGTTTGGTGCAAAATTAAACTTTTTTTCCTACCATGTTTTCTTTTATGATTATATCTGCAAACCAAAATTAAAAATTAAAACTACAATATTTACTTTTAGGAAAATTGTCAATTTTGACCTCGACTCACAACTATGACTGCAGCAAATAATGAGACTACGCTATGTGTTACTGAAATCTTCCATGTTCTACTTTTGCAAAACCTCTGCCAACACATGTGCTAGGGTAAAATGCAAGAATTTTTAAGCGTAGGTAGAGTTTATTGCTATGCTACAGGCAATGTGCAGGAAATTAATACACTTGTAAACAACACTGTCTACAAAATCTAGAATTTAAAATATTGTGTGCATCTTTGAGATGGTATTTCTATAATTAATATTTTATTTCAACTTCTAGATTCAAGATTACAGCATGATACAGAAAGGTTGAGTAACAGTAAAGTAGTATCATGATCACAGAGATAGTAACCGATACTGTAATATAAATAAGAGAATGAAGAAATTTTGCCTCATGTGAGGTCAGTACAACAAAGGTAATGGGTGCATTTTTTTCTTGTTTATAACCCTATTAAATTTATATTTACAATGCAAGAAGCATAGTTGTTTAAATTGTTGTGCATAAAGAGTGACTTTCGCAGCTACTCGTGATCACAATATTAATTTTGAGTGCTTCACTATGAAGCAAGGAGCTAACCCATTTAGATTTTATAACTTGTGCATACATTACAAAGTACAGCTCTACAGTGAATGTATTGCAATGAAGTAATAATAATACAATGCCATTAGGAATGTTGTTAGTACATCACTTTTAAAGAAAGGTTAATATTTGAACACTTAAAGACATTCAATGTGGATAATATAGAAATACATTAAATTCAAACACGATGTAGCGCGACAATCCACAAAGGACTTTTTCTGCTGGACAATAATAGTAGTCATCACAACTTGTTTCTCTGCATCAACCTTCCTTTGTGGAGGAAGGGAGAGAACTTTTAAGTAAATTGCTGACAAATTCATGAGATCAGTCACGTGACAGTCAGACTGGGCAGGGGCACTTGCAGATATTTGATTTTCTAGAGCAGCTTATTGGCATGAAATTGTACTTACGAAGAAATTTAAGATTTAATTTATTTTTTCAACAATTTCTACTTTATACAATTATTGACTATAATACAAAAGATGAACTACCATCACACATGCACATGAACAATATACAGCAGAAAAGAACACTTGTGTACAGTTCAGGACATTTATTGAAGGAAACTTTGCTGCAAGTGACTTTATCAGTCCTAATACAGATTGGTTGGGTTAATTTAGTTTATTGATTACACAAGGGTTTAAAAGTCCTAATGCAGAGTGAACTAAAATAAGGTATTATATAGTGGACAGTACAGGTGACTGGTAGTAAGGGTAAGGTGCATTAGGTTGTAGAAAGTAGGTTGGATAATTATTGAGATGGGTTGGATATGAGCAGAGCCTGCCTGGCATGGGTCAGTATGCCTGCTGCTTAGTTTCATGTTATCTTAACATGGATAATAATCTTTTAGCCAAGAGTTAGGAATCTGAAGCTCAAAGACCTTTGTGGGATTATGTTGGTTAGGGCAATTAAAACAGTTTCCAGCAACTTCAGCCTCTGTCAATTATTTTCACAGATGACTAGTCATGCCTCATTGGATGTCAAGTGTCCACTTATTCTTGTGCTGTACCCAGGCATTGTTGCTGTCATCCCATCTGAAGGCATGTGTGTGTTCACAAACTAATACTGTATCTGATGATCGAGTCATTTCTCCCACATTTCCTGCTGCATCCTCCACGTGCTATAATGTATACTCCTGTGCTGGTCAAAGATTATCTCTTGTGTTTCTGCATCAAGTTTTTTTATTAAGGATTTACAGTTTGCTATTTTGATGGATTGATTGTTAAATGGTGAAGCCACACTAGATGCCACATTGCTGACTGGCAAAACTATGTAGTATCTGGTGACTTCCTCTGCTGTCGTGGTGATTGTTCTATAGAATATATTTGTGGCACACTTCCTGTAATCTATAGTGTAGGGGGAACTGTAGGAAACTTAAAGTACAAGTGATATACACACATTTCTCCAAGAATTGTGGACTGGAGATTCTGAATGTTCTGAAGAACAAGCCTATGATTATCCCACTCTCTTTACATCATGATGGGAGTAAGAGTAAAGGCTCATTTTTTTTTAGAAGTAGGTGTATGGTAAATATTGAAAAAGTATGCTCTCAATTGTGCGTAGTGGTACCTAGAAAAGGTAACTGGTTGTTCTTTTCCCCTGATATAAATTTAATAGTTGGTTCTAGATTGTCAGAACCAAGAATGCTATGCCTATTGAGACCTGTGAATAAGATGGCTAAAATATCATTCATATACCACAACCATTTGATTGAACTGGGGATTATATCTAAGATTCAGCTGGATTCCAAGTCCTCCATATACAAGTTGTCCAGAACTGTGCCGAGAGGCAAACTCATGGATAACCAGAACAATTGTTAGTATTTGTTGTATTTCGTTTGAAGCTGAAATGGTTAGAACAAATACAAAGATTGAGAAAGTCTACAAAATCTTTGTAAAGCACTGGCCAGGCTGCAACTACAGGGCTGTGTAGATTGGTCTACTGGCAAATTAATCAACAGGGCTACATCATCAAAGTTTAAGCTTCTTATCAACAATGTCAAGCTCTTTAATGCAGCTTAGGAGATTGTCTGAGTGCTTTAGGTGTGCTGGACTAAGTATCCTCAAAGTTTTGACACATCTCATCCGAACACTTGCTGGCTGGTGCAGTGTACTGATGATGCCTGATGTAATGACAACGAGTGGAGTGCTTTTTTTCTTCTTCTTTTTTTTAGTAAATTATAGAATTATGTTGATCTGGGGTTAAAAGGGAGGAGATGAATAAGATTTTTTTGCCCTTCTCAGACTTTCTAAGGAGGCTCCTCAAAGTCTGAACTTTACACAGGTGTTCTTTTTCCACAGTTTGTCACTATCATCATACCATTTACAGCTACACAATTTACAGTACTGTACATACTATTGTGTGTGTATATATATATATATATATATATATATATATATATACAGTGGTACCTCGGTTAACGATATTTTTTCGTTCCAGAATGCTGTTCAAGTGCCATTACCAAACGAATTTATCCCCATAAGGAATAATGTAAAATAGACTAGTCCTTTTAGATCCCCAAAAATACACTTACAAAAGCATTTAAAAAAATAAACTTAAATAAAAGGGCGAGTTTGGGGACCATCGTTAACCGAGGTACCACTGTATATATATATATATTATATACAGTGGTACCTCGAGTTACGATATTTTTTCGTTCGAGAATGCTGTTCAAGTGCCATTACCAAACGAATTTATCCCCATAAGGAATAATGTAAAATAGACTAGTCCTTTTACACCCCCAAATATATACCTACAAAAGCATTTAAAAATATAAACTTACATGAAAGGGCGATTTTGGGGACCATCGTAACTCGAGGTACCACTGTATATATATATATATATATATAGCAATCTCTCTTCCCAATTTATTTCTGCTCTAGGGTGTCTAAATTAAACAAATTCTGAACAGCCTAAATTAGAATTCTTATTCAGGGAAAAACAAAATCCTAATTAGAGAGAAGTTCTGATATAATCTGGTATTTTTTTTATTCAGAATAAAAGAAAATTGCAAGTTAAAATATTCTAAAACATTTCTCAGAATTGAGAGATTTCTAAATTGAAACAGGGAATTTTTATTAAAAAAAAATTAGAATTTTTAACTTTTTCATGTAGAAGAACTGTGCTAGAGACATTTAGGCACACACAACTAAGTATACACTATATATTACAGTATATACAGTTTGAAACCACAATATTCAGCCTTTCATTAAACTGGGTTTATATCACAATGACCAGCGCAGAAGTGCACTTTTTTCTCTCACACACCAATTACAATTTCTGTTTCATTCTTTCTTGTACACTATACCATTTGCCTTTTGTACATATTTACAGATTGTTTTACCTCCATACCCAAATATTTATTTCATTAAAAAATATTCCATAGATGTCTGCTCTACAACATATAACTACTGTAACTTATATTATTTAAATTAAATCAAAATTTTCTTACATTTGGCACTTACAACAATGCATATACAGCCAAGTGGTTGAGTAACAAAATAAAGACTATGTACATAAAGAACAACATATAACTATCACAGTTCAGTGCTAATTTCATCTGCAGCTTCACCACCTAACTTTCCTTTTGAATCCTTTTTGTACTCACCCTTCAGGTAACTCTCTTCCGTCTTGGTGTTCACCATAATATTAATGCCATTACCTTTACTGTTTCGTATTTGTGAGCTATCAACTTTGAAAGTCACATTTTTATTGTTCTTGCTTTCAACTTCAAAACTTCTATTCATGTAACCATTACAGTGGTTTTTTGCAAGACCATTAATGTAACCATTAATATGACCATTATTAAAAGTCTTAAGGTGTCCATTACCTTTACCACCACCCATGACATGCTCACTCAAACTTCCACCGATATAATCTGACTTGTAATTATTTTCATTTCCATTGGTAAAGTTACTTGTAGCATTCTGAATACTACTATTTGTTTTACTGCTGATGTGGATAAACTCTTCAGACAGAGGTATCATTCCTTTAGATTTCTGGGAATTGCCATTTAGTGAAAGACATGTCATAGTGTTTCCATTTGTGTAGCTACCACCAATGGATTCACTCTTCTTTCCTGATCTTATTTTTCCATTAACTGCAATATGCACATGGTCAAAGTTCCCACTTGGGTAGCTATTAGTATCACTCACTACCGCTGTTGATGCCTGTCAAGAGAATCACTTTTATAGTACTTGTGAGAAAACAGTTTCAATGTTTAATTTAATGCTATTAAATTACTAAAAATGCATTAATATGCAGTATATTTCAAGCTATAATGATTAATGTATAAATTAAGACTACACAAATATTAAATTAAAGCACAAATGAAAAATGACTGCTAAAGTTTAAACTTTTACAATTGAGTAATAAGCAAATACAAGTAGCAAAAACTTTACAGTAAGAACATAAATTGAGAATCTATTCCCAAATGAAGCATGGCAAATAAATTACAAATTTAGTTAGTTGTCGAAAAATGATGCAAAATATCTAAAGTTCGTTAATGCACATACAGTCACACTTCATTTATCTGTTAACAAAAGATTCTATAGGCTCCTTCCAGCTGCCAGTTAATAAATGCTTCTCTCATCTGGGTGGAATGAATTGCATGCTTCACAGTGCTACTATTATTACTTGCAGTACTCTGAATATCTAATCTAGAGAATAGCTCTGTTTTGATCCCAGATGAATAAGGTTAGACTGTATTAAAAAATCTTCAGTATAAATTTACTACAAGAGAATTTTACATTATTTTAAAAATTAATGGCACATTTTTATGCTAATACTAACAAGAAAGCTTGGGTATTAATTTTAAGGCAATAAAATGGTGATGAACATCAAATGCAGTTTTCTTTCTCTCATTTCTTACTTTCACCCACCATTTGATAGACCATAAATTCAGAGAATGTTTCACAGCATGTAAGTGTTCATTAAGATTTCTGGTGATTACCTGTGACCTAGTTGTGATTTAAAAAGTTATGACTACTATACAGGAGCAAAGTTATGCTAATGTTCCATATTTATTGTCTCGATCTTATGTCTTACATGATTGTAGAACTTGTCATTACACCACTCCATTTGTAGAGGTTTTCTAGTATCCTTTTGATACTTCTCCCACCCCTCTTTGGTGTTCTGCAATTCTTCCTGTTGATGGCATTAAGCAATCTTTGTATTTTCTCATTTCCTTTTATGATCCTGTGAACTTATTTTTCTCTTTGTTTCCAACTATCATCTAATAACAGCCTACTCTGCATTTTAAGTTCTTTCTTGTAGCCTTTTTTTTTTTTTTTTTTTTTTTAATGCAGACACTACACTACCACAGCACATTCAAATTCTGGTCTGACACACAAAGTGTCAGTCTTTTTCCATCCACTTATCCGAAAGTTAATTTGAAGCTTACTAGTGTAGCACAACCTGGAGTTTACCTGCAGAGGGTTTCAGGGGTCAATGCCCCCATGGCTCGATCTGAGACCAGGCTTCATGGTGGACCAGGGTCTGACCAACCAGGCTGTTACTGCTGGCCGCACACAAACTGACGTACAAACCACAGCCCAGTTGGTCAGGTACTGACTTTAGGTGCCTGCCCAGTGCCTTCTTGAAGACAGCCAGGGGTCTATTGGTAATTCCCCTTATGTATGCTGGGAGGCAGTTAAACAGTCTTGGGCCCCAGACACTTATTGTGTTGTCTTTCAATGTACTCATGGCACCCTTGCTTTTCATCGGGGAAATGTTGCATCTCCTGCCGAGTCTTTTGCTTTCATAGGGAGCGATTTTCATGTGCAAGTTTGGTACTAATCCCTCTAGGATTTTCCAAGTGTATACAGTGGACCCCCGAGTTTCGTAAACCCCGGAAATCGTACATTTATGTAAGTATAATATTGTAAGTGCTTGTGGAAAAGTATTTTTGGGGGTCTGAAATAGACTAACCTACGTGACATTTTTTCTTAAGGGGGTAAATTCGTTCGGTAATGGCACTTGAGCAGACTTCAGGAGTGAAGTTTTTACGAAACTCGGGGGTCCACTGTATTATCATGTATCTCTCTTCCCTGCATTCCAGGGAATACAGATCAAGGACCTTCAACCGTTCCCAGTAATTTAGGTGCCTTATCGTACTTATGTGTGCCGTGAAAGTTCTTTGTACGCTCTTCAGGTCTGCAATGTCTCCAGTCTTGAAGGGGGCCGTTATGATTATATTTATGTGATCTTCCAATTAAAATTCTTTTTGCCTAGATTCCTCCCAAACTAAACATTTTAGTCACAACACATTCATGTGGCCTGGTATTACTTTCTATTTCTATCACACAGAAATGATCTATATTATATTCCACCATCTATTTCCCCATGTAATCAATTTATCAAAATCATCTTTTGTGGATTTAGTTACGTATTTTCATTAGTGTTTATCTGGCATAATATCTTTGCATTATTGCAAACATCTTCGTAAAGTTCTGTTTTCCAGCCAGTTAGTTATAACAATTTTAAATTATCAGAGTAGGCATCAGTTTTTGTGAGACAGCTGCTGATATTTCCTGAGGACATTTTTTCTCTATCACTTTTTCTTGCAATAGTTTACTTTTTATTCCTCTTTTTTTTTGTTGAAGTTTTCAAAAATAAACTGGACACCTGCCTGTGATAAGTGCTAGATTAACTAGACTGTGATGGCTATACAGGCTACTAACAGCAACAGCCTGGTTGACAAGGGAATCAACAAGGTAGTCTTGCCTTAGGCCAGACTGTAGAAAAAACTCTACAAATCAGTCACAGTTATGCAAAAGCTTTTTTTTTTTTTAAATCAAAATAAATTAAATCTGCCCAGCCATATCTATAACCCCTTGAAGGTCGAGACCTTAACTCACTCTCAGGGTCGAAAAGTTTAAAAAAAAAAACTGATTTTTTCTTATGAAATGATAGAGAACCTTTTCCCGATGGTAATGACACCAAAAGTACAAAATTTGATGGAAAACTTACGAAATTACCCTCTCGTGAATTTAGCAATATCGGCGATATAGGCAATATTTACGTATATGGCCAATTCCATTGTTCCAGTTGACTAAAATCATAGTTATTTTGCTAGAATTCCATTTGTTCTATCAATTGAGTACAAGAAACTGCCCATTTACCAATTTCAACTACCCAATAAAGTGGTCAGAAATTGGCAATTTGGCCAATTTCAACCAAATTTCAAAAGATGCCAATTTCAAAATAGGGTCCAGAATAAACAAGACAGACATTCCTGGCACTAAAATAACATTTTCTCTGTTCATTATCATTAGTCATATCTCCAGGCCATTCTTATATTATGTACTCTTGCTTTCCATTTTGAATTTTTATTCTCACAAAAAATAGAAGATTTACTGTTATGCAGACTACTGTATTATTGTAAAAATGGTATAAATAGTATCAGAGCACTTGTGAAAGACTATCAGACTCACCAAATGATATGTATTGGACGTGTGGCGTGATTTGTTTACTCTTGAACATCGGCAAAACTCGAACATTTCCGCTACTTTGAGCTCAATTTCAAGGTACTTTTCATCATGAAACCAATCAAAATCATCTCTATTTCTGTAATATATCTTCCATTCTATCAAATGAAACCAAGAAAACAAGAATACAACCATAAATACCATACGAAAATACACTGCAAATTCGCTGTTTTAAACCAAAAACACGGTCAGTTTTTTTTTCTCATTATGCACTGCGTGCTGCAGGATTTTTTTATACTGTGCACACTGACCACGCAGACCCATTCTTTCATATGTAGGCCTACCAGCTTTCTTCCACCACATTTGAAGGCACTAGAATTTTGGTGTATAAATAAGAGACCGACACTGGCTATCAAGCCGTACATGCACGGGATCGACCCTAAAAGGGTTAACTTAAGATTGTACAAAGAAAATGACAACAAGTGAACAGGCATTGGGTAAATCACAATTTCTGTCTTTCCTTTATAATTCAATATTTAAACAAGTTTTTTTAAATGCATGTAATATATAATTAAATTAAAACGAAATCTTAATCTCTTGTAATAATTATTGTCAAATGACAGGAGCAATTAACTGAAAAAAAACATGCAAATACTCCTGTAATTTCCTGCAATAACTACAATAGTGTAATTTAAAAAAATCATGCCATGTTTACAAGTGAAGTCACATGCAGAAATACAGCATGCAAATATTTATGAATAACCAAATACATGTACAATTCAATAATGGTTGTCCGTTTAGTCCCTTATACCAGTCTGTTGTCTACAGTCCAGTGTCCACTGTCCACTTACATGGAGAGGTTAGATGCAACTATAATGCTTATCAGTATTAACTACCATTTCCATACCATAAACAGTTAAAAAATAAAAATCCCTTTACGAATAACTTATTTTTTGAAAATTTCATCCATGAATAGCAAAAAAAATTCTTACAAGTCAAATGAAAGAGCATGATTTAAAATGTTAGAATATTCTCATTCTATCAATACATACTCAATCTTATTTTGACCAAGAGGTAAAAGAGTCAATTATAAATAATATTATTCGATAATTCATTTTTACTTTTCACATTCAGCAAGGCATATAACTTTCCTATTATAATCTACAGTTTAATTATTGTAGTATATATAACATTAGCCTATGTAAAATTAATGAGACATTTTTTTGACACTAGAAACAGTTATGCTCTTGAACTTCTGGCCAATGAAATTAATATTAATACCATTATACTGTATGTCCCAGGACTCAGTTTTGCTCACCACAGAAGTTATTGGTTAGTGATAATTCAGAGCCTGAAAAAATTAAAATGTTATGGTTAAGCAAATCTACAGATTTTACTGATCTGGGAGCACTTGAGAGAAAAGTAATCTGTCCAAGCAACAGCCTTCCTAACCTGATACTTACTGAAGGGCACTTTGTATGAGAGGCCCGAGGATGAGCTCCAAGCTGCCTGCACTGCCCCTCCGCGCATGCCCGCCCACACCCCCGATGTGCTGTGAACAATAATACTTCCCTCAATCACTGCCCAATGCCAATTCCCGCCCACAGCTCTTTGCTTACCTTATCTGGAGCAACCACATTTCTTCGGGGAGACTCAAATATTAAAGATAAGGCAGCCTCAAGGCATTGTGTATATATGCAACAGGGAAAAATTCAGTACATACTGTACTATAACAGGATTTTTCCCCATTTAGTTATCCTTTCTATCAAGCCTCAAGTTATATGAAACATATAACTAAGATGCTGATAAGTAAGGAACATGCAGGTGCTATGGGTGAAGCTAAAGTGAGGTGCACAAAGAATAAGGGGTAATTGCAATACTGTGGGCAAGTGGCTGGGGGTCACAGGATATTGACAGGAAGCAGCTGTAGGAGGTAGGTCAATGGTCACATAGGTCATGTATTTACACTGTCTGTGGCCAAGGATAGTGAAGCTGATCCCACCCAATTTTGTCTACAAGTAAATTGACATTATGTAAGTCAGTGAAGCCACCCTAAATACTCTATCAGCAATTCATGCAAAAAAAAAAAAAAAACAGGTTGCTACACACTCTTGGGCAGGCTTAAAATTGTATATCTACTGTAATCATGATCTAGCTATTTTAAACACATTAGATCAAAAGTAAACAATGCACAGTGTCATCTTATTCAACAACTTCCTATAAACCTTAGAAATTTATTTTAAGGTTATAATATTAATTTCTTAGAAAAAACTGAAATGTATTTTTTTCCAATATGCAAACAGCCAAGGGTTTTATTATATATTCCAGAAAATAAACAGCTGCTCCTTGTCTCTCCTGGCCAAATTTTTAAATGCATTAAAATAAATACACTGAAAGGCTGTCAAAAGGTCAACTTGTCTTATGTAAAGACTGCAATAAAGGGAAATTGTCTCAAGGTATTAACTAAATAGTTTGGTTATGTAGTAAAAAGGAATGCCACTAATTTTAAAGTTGGTTGATCTAGTATGTAAATAAAATCTTTAACTTCTTGAGGGGTAGAGAAATTATCAAGGAATAGTGTTTTATGCATAGATCACAATCACGTGATTTTCTAAGGTAATAATTTTCATTTCGTTACTTTTTCATCTGAAATATTTTGATTATAGCAAAGTATTATAAATTCTAGTATCAAGAAATGCAAGGAAGATTGTTTTTAATTCAGTACAGTGGTACCTCGAGTTACGAGCTTAATTCATTCCAGACGGCTATTCAAGTGCCGATACCGAAGGAATTTTTTCCCATAAGAAATAATGAAAATTAGATTAATCCATTTCAGACCCCCAAAAATACAATTACAAAAGCACCTACAAAAATACACTTACATAATTGTTCAAGTTGGAAGCTGCTCATAAGTAGAGGTAACACTGTATAATTTTTTTCCGTATAATTTTTTTTTTAAGTATAATTTTTTTTTTTACAACGAACCGGCCATATCCCACCAAGGCAGGAGGACCTAAAATGACAAACGAAAGTTTCTCTTTTTAAATTTAGTAATTTATACAGAAGGGGTTACTAGCCCCCTTGCTCCTGGCATTTTAGTCGCCTCTTATGACACACATGGCTTACGGAGGAAGAATTCTGTTCCACTTTCCCATGGAGATTCCATATAAATATAATTTTTTAATGAAAACTTTTTAAACAATTTACATTTACAGTAATACATATATTAAAATAGCTACAGTGACTGTGATCTTGCTAAAATGAAGGGAAGTGTCATGAAGAAATTCCAAGGGTAAGCACAAACTGATATCCAGCTAGCCGCCAATTACTATCAACATAAATTTGACTAATAAATTCAGATTTTTTTTTTTTTAAACTAATGTTCAATTTTGGAGCATCCCTACTACTTTATATGAAACATCTTCTGGCAAGAGATCCAAAGGCATGCTCTCACAACAAAATATGCTAGACTAGCTAATTTTGTCTTTACCAAAATAATTTTTTTATTGATGTTACCCTACACTGCTAACAAGCCATGAAATAAAACATTATTTACCATCTTTCATGAAGAAAGAGCAAGACTAAACCAATGTCTGTAATGTAATTAATTATGTATATGCATGGTAACTTGCTAACTTCATTGTGTTATCTCAAGATACAGGTTGACCATCACTAATCTGGCATCATTGGAACCTGTAGAGTGCTGGATTAGTGATTTTGCCGGATTACAGAGTGGTTAGGTTAGAATACACTTAACCCAACGGTCATATTTACGCATTGGCAATTTCGCCCACTTTATGCCCATTTTTGGCCATTCCATTGTTCCAGTCTGCCAAACTCATAGCTATTTCACTAGTATTCCTTCCATTCTGTCGATTGAGTACAAGAAACCACCCATTTACCTATTTCAATTACCCAATAAAGTGATCAGAAATCAGTAATTTATCTAATTTCACACAAATTTCAAGAGATGCCAATTTTAAAATAGGGTCCAGAATAAACAATGCAGACATTCCCGACACTAAAATAACATTTTCTCTGTTCATTGGTCATGTCTCCAAGCCCCTCTTATATTACACTTGCTTTCCATTTTGAATTTTTATTCACACAAAAAATAGAAGATTTACTGGAATGCAGACTACTGCATTATTGTCATAATTGTATAAATAATGTCAACCCATTCGTGACTGCATATTAGACTGGCCAGTTGGCCACGTATTGGATGGTGACGTCATTTGTTTACTCTTGAACATCGGCAAAACTCGGACATTTCTGCTGCTTTGAACTCAATTTCAAGGTACAGTGGAACCCCGAGTAACGAACACCCCAGAAATCGTACAATTATGTAAGTATAATATTGTAAGTGCTTTTGTAAGTGTATTTTTGGGGGTCTGAAATGGACTAACCTACTTGACATTATTTCTTAAGGGAGTAAATTCGTTCGGTAATGGCACTTGAGCAGGCTTCTGGAATGAAGTTTTTACGTTACTCGGGGGTCCACTGTAGTACTTCCCATTGTGAAACCAATCAAAATCATATCTACAGTGGACCCCCGGTTAACGGCCATAATTCGTTCCAGAATGCTGTTCAAGTGCCATTACCAAACAAATTTATTCCCATAAGGAATACCTGTAGGTCTACCAACCTACAGGTAGTAGGTTGGTAGACAGCAACCACCCAGGGAGGTACTACCGTCCTGCCAGGTGACTGTGAAACAGAAACCTGAAACTGTTTTACATGATGGTAGGATTGCTGGTGTCTTTTTTCTGTCTCATAAACACGCTGGATAACAGGTATATCTAGCTACTTCTACTTACACTTTAGGTCACACTACACTGGCATACACATGCATATATATACATACACACATCTAGGTTTTTCTTCTTTTTCTTAATAGCTCTTGTTCTTTTTATTTTCTCTATTGTCCATGGGGAAGTGGAAAAGAATCTTTCCTCCGTAAGCCATGCGTGTCGTATGAGGCGACTAAGATGCCGGGAGCAATGGGCTAGTAACCCCTTCTCCTGTACAAATCTACTAAAAACGAGAAGAAGAAAAACTTTATAAAATTGGGTTGTCTGAATGTGCGTGGATGAAAAGTGGATGATAAGAAAGAGATGATTGCCGATGTTATGAATGAAAAGAAGTTGGATGTCCTGGCCCTAAGCGAAACAAAGCTGAAGGGGGTAGGCGAGTTTCAGTGGGGAGAAATAAATGGGATTAATTCAGGAGTATCTGAGAGAGTTAGAGCTAAGGAAGGGTAGCAATAATGTTGAAGGATCAATTATGGAAGGAAAAGAGGGAATATAAATGTGTAAATTCAAGGATTATGTGGATTAAAATAAGGGTCGGATGCGAAAAGTGGGTCATAATAAGCTTGTATGCACCTGGAGAAGAGAGGAGTGTAGAGGAGAGAGAGATTTTGGGAGATGTTAAGCGAATGTATAGGAACTTTTGAACCAAATGAGAGAGTAATTGTGGTAGGGGACCTAAATGCTAAAGTGGGAGAAACATGCAGAGAGGGTGTAGTAGGTAAGTTTGGGGTGCCAGGTGTAAATGATAATGGGAGCCCTTTGATTGAACTTTGTATAGAAAGGGGTTTAGTTATAGGTAATACATATTTTAAGAAAAAGAGGATAAATAAGTATACAAGATATGATGTAGGGCGTAATGACAGTAGTTTGTTGGACTATGTATTAGTAGATAAAAGACTGTTGAGTAGACTTCAGGATGTACATGTTTATAGAGGGGCTACAGATATATCAGATCACTTTTTAGTTATAGCTACAGTGGGAGTAAAAGGTAGATGGGATACAAGGAAAATAGAATCAGTAAGTAAATGTTATGGGGTATTATGGACTTGTTATGGGGGCTATGGAACCCAGCATGTATTGTTGTAATTAATTAACATATGAATGCCTAATTATATTGAATTAATCGGGAGTACTGCTAGTTGGGTTAAAAGGCTTGGCCATCCTTAAACTTAAAAGCTGAATTACCTGATCTCTCAATATAATAGGTTATATAAATAATGCACACATTTAAGTAAGTAATAATATTAAGTTGCATGTCTCATTGTAATAACTTAAGAGATGTTGAGAGGATGCAAAGTGATGTGGATGTTTTGAGGGGGAGGAGCTTAGAGAGATGCTGGCTTCCCACAATCCTTCCTGAGAAAACAATGGCGGCTGGAGTGAGCTGTTGTTGTTGGTGCTTATCTTATCTTGGCTTCAGGGCTGAATGAGTGCCCAAAAGGTAATGGGAAGGGTTGTAGATCGATGTTACCATGACATTCTGTGATCTTCAGTGTATCAAGACACTGGAGGATTAAGAAATGTTGAGAAAGAGAGAGTTGAAGGTGGCAGCTGAGCCATGTGCTTTGGGAAAGGCTGATTATATGTTTAGGAGTGGAGACCTGTATATTATATGTATATACTTCTTAATATAGCTCTATTTTTATAATGTTGGTTTAAATAACCTTTAAAAGGAATGTGAAGGAATTAAGTTTTCAGATGCAGCAGCTAAACCTGAGTAAGTATCTTTTAGCCAAATAATGTCCTCCTTTTACCCTAAGACCTTTTAAGTAAATACCCTATGCTAGTACATGGTGAACCTTGATGATAATAAGGGAAAGTAACATAACATGGGGGCCTTAACCGGGAGAGTTATTTGACTGTTAAAATAACTCAAAACATTCTTTGAGATGTACTGGATTGGGTAATGAGTCACATGTTTTGGTAGGATAAAATTTACCTTGTAAAATTTACCTTGTAAAAATTACCTTGGTGGTGTCAGTGGAAGGTTCATGTATTAGTTTACAGGTTGTTTTCTCCAGAGTGGGGATTAAAGTAGAGTAACACATTTTGTTTGTGGTTATGGTAGAGTGCCATGTGAAGATTTTTCCATAGAACTTGTGTTATTATTTTTATGTACCTGTGTAAAGACCTTGTCCATTGATGCTGTGCAGGAATTTAAGGATAAATATGTCAGAAGCTGAACCTTTAGAATTTTCTGGCTTCAGTGAGGAGGTAAATACTTCATCAGTAAACATGTCAGTTAACAGTGAACAGGAGGAATCACCTCCTGAAGGTAATAAGGAAGCGATGATGAAACTTGAGATAGCTTTGATGGCAGCTAGGACAAAATTCTTAGAAACTCAGGAGAGAGTAGGTAAAGGGTTAGGAGGTTTAGACCAAGGGCCTGAGCAGTACTTTAACCTAACTAAAGCTGCAAATTTTGTCCCTAAGTTTACAGAGAATGACCCAGACAGATATTTTTCCTTTTTTGAGAAGACTGCAAAGGAGCAAAGATGGCCCAAACAGAAATGGGCTACTCTAGTTCGCACACAGCTTGTAGGCAAAGGTTTTGAGAGAGTAGAGACTCTGGAAGAAGGAGAATTTTCTGATTATGAGAAAGTAAAAGAGGCAGTATTGCTTGCATACCAAATGATACCTGAGAAATATAGGCAAAGGTTCAGAAGCAAAAAATCTCAGGAAGGATTGTGGGAAGCCAGCATCTCTCTAAGCTCCTCCCCCTCAAAACATCCACATCACTTTGCATCCTCTCAACATCTCTTAAGTTATTACAATGAGACATGCAACTTAATATTATTACTTACTTAAATGTGTGCATTATTTATATAACCTATTATATTGAGAGATCAGGTAATTCAGCTTTTAAGTTTATGGAACCCAGCATGTATTGTTGTAATTAATTAACATATGAATGCCTAATTATATTGAATTAATCGGAGTACTGCTAGTTGGGTTAAAAGGCTTGGCCATCCTTAAACTTAAAAGCTGAATTACCTGATCTCTCAATATAATAGGTTATATAAATAATGCACACATTTAAGTAAGTAATAATATTAAGTTGCATGTCTCATTGTAATAACTTAAGAGATGTTGAGAGGATGCAAAGTGATGTGGATGTTTTGAGGGGGAGGAGCTTAGAGAGATGCTGGCTTCCCACAATCCTTCCTGAGAAAACAATGGCGGCTGGAGTGAGCTGTTGTTGTTGGTGCTTATCTTATCTTGGCTTCAGGGCTGAATGAGTGCCCAAAAGGTAATGGGAAGGGTTGTAGATCGATGTTACCATGACATTCTGTGATCTTCAGTGTATCAAGACACTGGAGGATTAAGAAATGTTGAGAAAGAGAGAGTTGAAGGTGGCAGCTGAGCCATGTGCTTTGGGAAAGGCTGATTATATGTTTAGGAGTGGAGACCTGTATATTATATGTATATACTTCTTAATATAGCTCTATTTTTATAATGTTGGTTTAAATAACCTTTAAAAGGAATGTGAAGGAATTAAGTTTTCAGATGCAGCAGCTAAACCTGAGTAAGTATCTTTTAGCCAAATAATGTCCTCCTTTTACCCTAAGACCTTTTAAGTAAATACCCTATGCTAGTACATGGTGAACCTTGATGATAATAAGGGAAAATAACATAACAGTAAAAGAGAGGTGAAGGTTTATAAACTAAAAGAGGAGGCAGTTAAGGTAAGATATAAACAACTATTGGAGGATAGATGGGCTAGTGAGAGTGTAGGAAATGGGGTCGAAAATGTATGGGGTAGATTTAAAAATGTAGTGTTAGAGTGTTCAGCAGAAGTTTGTGGTTACAGGCGAGTGGGTGCGGGAGGGAAGAGGAGCGATTGGTGGAATGATGATGTAAAGAGAGTAGTAAGGGAGAAAAAGTTAGCATATGAGAGGTTTTTACAAAGTAGAAGTGATGCAAGGAGGGAAGAGTATATGGAGAGAAAAAGAGAGGTTAAAAGAGTGGTGAAGCAATGTAAAAAGAGAGCAGATGAGAGAGTGGGTGAGATGTTATCAGCAAATTTTGTTGAAAATAAGAAAAAGTTTTGGAATGAGATTAATAAGTTGAGGAAGCCTAGAGAACAAATGGATTTGACAGTTAAAAATAGGAGAGGAGAGTTATTAAATGGAGAGTTAGAGGTATCGGGAAGATGGAGAGAATATTTTGAGGATTTGTTAAATGTTGATGAAGACAGGGAAGCTGTGATTTCGTGTGTAGGGCAAGGAGGAATAACATCTTGTAGGAGTGTGGAAGAGCCAGTTGTGGGTGTAGGGGAAGTTCGTGAGGCAGTGGGTAGAATGAAAGGGGGTAAGGCAGCTGGGATTGATGAGATAAAGATAGAAATGTTAAAAGCAGGTGGGGATATAATTTTGGAGTGGTTGGTGCTATTATTTAATAAATGTATGGAAGAGGGTAAGGTACCTAGGGATTGGCAGAGAGCGTGTATTGTTCCTTTGTATAAAGGCAAAGGGGACAAAAGAGAGTGCAAAAATTACAGTGGACCCTCGGTTAACGAAATTAATCCGTTCCAGGAGCTATTACTTAATCTGAATCTTTCGTTATCTGAAACCTTATTTCCCATAAGAAATAATGTAAATACAATTAATTCGTTCCACAAAAAAATAATCACAAAAAAAAAAAAAAATAACATTTACTTACCTTTATTGAAGAGTTGCAAGCATCTGGAAGCTAGAGTTGCTGACAGGGGCAGGGTGTTAATGGTTGGAAGGAAATCCCCCTCCAAAGGACTTCAGGTAACAAGTCCCTCTCTGGGGTTACTTCCTTCTTTTCTTTTAATGCATGAATGCTACACTCCCTGCATGCCTGCTACACTCCCTGCATGCCTGCTACACTCCCTGCATGAATGCTACACTCCCTGCATGAATGCTACACTCCCTGCATGAATGCTACACTCCCTGCATAAATGCTACACTCTCTGCATGAATGCTACACTCTCTGCATGAATGCTACACTCCCTGCATGAATGCTACACTCTCTGCATGAATGCTACACTCCCTGCATGAATGCTACACTCTCTGCATGAATGCTACACTCCCTGCATGAATGCTACACTCCCTGCATGAATGCTACACTCTCTGCATGAATGCTACACTCCCTGCATGAATGCTACACTCTCTGCATGAATGCTACACTCCCTGCATGAATGCTACACTCTCTGCATGAATGCTACACTCCCTGCATGAATGCTACACTCTCTGCATGAATGCTACACTCTCTGCATGAATGCTACACTCCCTGCATGAATGCTACACTCTCTGCATGAATGCTACACTCTCTGCATGAATGCTACACTCCCTGCATGAATGCTACACTCCCTGCATGAATGCTACACTCTCTGCATGAATGCTACACTCCTGCATGAATGCTACACTCCCTGCATGAATGCTACACTCTCTGCATGAATGCTACACTCTCTGCATGAATGCTACACTCCTGCATGAATGCTACACTCCCTGCATGAATGCTACACTCTCTGCATGAATGCTACACTCCCTGCATGAATGCTATCACTCTCTGCATGAATGCTACACTCCCTGCATGAATGCTACACTCTCTGCATGAATGCTACACTCTCTGCATGAATGCTACACTCCCTGCATGAATGCTACACTCTCTGCATGAATGCTACACTCTCTGCATGAATGCTACACTCTCTGCATGAATGCTACACTCCCTGCATGAATGCTACACTCTCTGCATGAATGCTACACTCTCTGCATGAATGCTACACTCCCTGCATGAATGCTACACTCTCTGCATGAATGCTACACTCTCTGCATGAATGCTACACTCCCCTCATGAATGCTACACTCCCTGCATGAATGCTACACTCTCTGCATGAATGCTACATCCTGCATAATCTACACTCATGAATGCTACACTCCTGCATGAATGCTACACTCTCTGCATGAATGCTACACTCTCTGCATGAATGCTACACCCCTGCATGAATGCTACACTCTCTGCATGAATGCTACACTCTCTGCATGAGTGCTACACTCCCTGCATGAATGCTACACTCTCTGCATGAATGCTACACTCCCTGCATGAATGCTACACTCTCTGCATGAATGCTACACTCCCTGCATGAATGCTACACTCTCTCCATGAATGCTACACTCTCTGCATGAATGCTACACTCCCTGCATGAATGCTACACACTCTGCATGAATGCTACACTCTCTGCATGAATGCTACACTCCCTGCATGAATGCTACACTCCCTGCATGAATGCTACACTCTCTGCATGAATGCTACACTCCCTGCATGAATGCTACACTCCCTGCATGAATGCTACACTCCCTCCATGAATGCTACACTCTCTGCATGAATGCTACACTCCCTGCATGCCTGCTACCACTGGGGTGCCACTAGGAAGCTTCTTTGGACCCATGGTGACTTATTTCACAGTGACAATCACTAAACCACCAAAAAATACACCAAATATATTGTGAATCTTTGAAAGAGCGCACTGGGTAATGTTCTCTCAATGGTAAACAACGCTTCACCGGTGTCCTGCGCTTGCGCGGAGCAGGCGGACACGTCTAATACCTTTCGGTAACCGAGGAATTTTTCGCTAACCGATTCCGAAAAAAGCTTACGTTTTCCGAAACTTTCGTTAACGGGACCTTTCGTTAACCGAGGGTCCACTGTATAGGGGAATAAGTCTGTTGAGTGTACCTGGTAAAGTGTATGGTAGAGTTATTATTGAAAGAATTAAGAGTAAAACAGAAAGCAGGATAGCAGATGAACAAGGGGGCTTTAGGAAAGGTAGGGGGTGTGTAGACCAAGTGTTTACAGTGAAACATATAGGTGAACAGTATTTGGATAAGGGTAAAGATGTTTTTGTGGCATTTATGGATTTGGAAAAGGCGTATGATAGGGTAGATAGGGGGGCAATGTGGCAGATGTTGCAGGTGTATGGAATAGGAGGAAGGTTACTGAAAGCAGTGAAGAGTTTTTATGAGGATAGTGAGGCTCAGGTTAGAGTGTGTAGGAGGGAAGGGGACTATTTCCCAGTAAAAGTGGGCCTTAGACAAGGATGTGTGATGTCACCGTGGTTGTTCAATATATTTATAGATGGGGTTGTAAGAGAAGTGAATGCGAGGGTCTTGGCAAAAGGTGTTGGGCTAAAAGATAAAGAAGCAAATACAAAGTGGGAGTTGTCACAGTTGCTTTGCTGATGACACTGTGCTTTTGGGAGATTCTGAAGAGAAGCTGCAGAGGTTGGTGGATGAATTTGGTAGGGTGTGTAAAGAAGAAAATTGAAAGTGAATATAGGAAAGAGTAAGGTGATGAGGATAACAAAAAGAATAGGTGACGAAAGATTGGATATCAGATTGGAGGAGAGAGTATGGAGGAGGTGAATGTATTCAGATATTTGGGAGTGGACATGTCGGAGGATGGGTCTATGAAGGATGAGGTGAATCATAGAATTGATGAGGGGAAAAGGGTGAGTGGAGCACTTCGGAGTCTGTGGAGACAAAGAACCTTGTCCATGGAAGTAAAGGGGAATGTGAGAGTATAGTTATCAACGCTCTTATATGGGTGTGAAGCATGGGTGATGAATGTTGCAACGAGGAGAAGGCTGGAGGCAGTGGAGATGTCATGTCTGAGGTCAATGTGTGGTGTGAATATAATGCAGAGAATTCGGAGTTTGGAAATTAGGAGGAGGTGCGGGATTCAAAGCGATTGTCCAGAGAGCTGAGGAGGGGTTGTTGAGGTGGTTTGGACATGTAGAGAGAATGGAACGAGACAGAGTGACTTCGAGTGTATAAATCTGTAGTGGAGGAAGGCGGGGTAGGGGTCGGCCTAGGAAGGTTGGAGGAGGGTAAAGGAAGTTTTGTGCGAGGGCTTGGACTTCCAGCAAGCATGTGTGAGCGTATTTGATAGGAGTGAATGGAGGCATATGGTTTTAATACTTGACGTGCTGTTGGAGTGTGAGCAAGTAACATTTATGAAGGGATTCAGGGAAACCGGTAGGCCGGACTTGAGTTCTGGAGATGGGAAGTACAGTGCCGGCACTCTGAAGGAGGGGTGTTAATGTTGCAGTTTATAACTGTAGTGTAAAGCACCCTTCTGGCAAGACAGTGATGAGTGAATGATGATGAAAGTTTTCTTTTCGGGCCACCCTGCCTTGGTGGGAATCGGCCGATGTGTTAATAAAAAATAATAAAGATTAGTCTTTTTATTTTTTATTATTTTTTATTAACACATCGGCCGTTTCCCCACCAAGGCAGGTGCGAAAACTCATCATCTCACTCCATCTGTCTTGCCAGAAGGTGTACCTCAGTTATAAAACTGCAACATTACCCTCCTTCAGGTGCCGGCACTGCTTCCATCTCAGGAACTCAAGTCGCCTGCCTGAATCCTTCATAAATGTTCTGCTCACCTCCAACAGCTCGCAATATTAAAACCATATGCCTCCATTCACTCTATCAAATACGTCCACATGCTATGCAAATCAAGCCTCGCAACACTCTTCCCTCCAACCTTTCCTGAGGCCGCCCCTACCCCCCTTCCCTCCACTGTTTATCACTCGAAGTCCTCTGTCCTCCATTCTCTCTACATGTCCAACCCTAACACCTCCTCAGCCTCCTGACAATCGTTGTAATCCCGCACCTCCTCTAATTTCCAGCTCAGATTCTCTGCATTATATTCACACTCCATGCCGACAGCATCTCCACTGCCTCAGCCTCTCCTCGTTGCAACATTCATCACCCATGCTTCACACATAAAGAGCGTTGGCATACTATATCTCACATTCCCTCTTTACTTCCATGGACAGGTTCTTGTCTCCACAGACCAGTGCTCCTCACCCTTTCCCTCATCAACTATGATTCACCTCATCCTTCATAGACCCATCCGCCGACATGTCACTCCCAAATATCTGAATCATTCACCTCCTCCATCTCTCTCCTCCAATCTGATATCAATCTTTGTCACCTTTCTTGTTCCTACTATTCACTTTCAACTTCTTTACACACCCTACCAAATTCATCCACCACCTCTGCAGCTCTCTTCAGAATCTCCCAAAGCACAGTGTCATCAGCAAAAAGCAACTGTGACAACTCCCACTTTGTATTTGCTTCTATCTTTAGCCCAACACCTCTGCCAAGACCTCGATTCACTTCTCTTACACCCCATCTATAAACATATTGAACAGCCACGGTGACATCACACATCCTTGTCTAAGGCCCACTTTTACTGGGAAATAGTCCCTTCCCTCCTACACACTCTAACCTGAGCCTCACTATCCTCATAAAAACTCTTCACTGCTCAGTAACCTTCCTCTATTCCACCTGCACATCTGCACATTGCCCCTATCTACCTATCATACCCTTTCCAAATCCATAAATGCCACAAAACATCTTTACCCTTATCCAAATACTGTTCACCTATGTTTCACTGTAAACACTTGGTCACACACCCTACCTCAAAGCCCCTTGTTCATCTGCTATCCTGCTTTCTGTTTACTCCTAATTCTTTCAATAATAACTCTACCATACACTTACCAGGTACACTCAACAGACTTATTCCCCTATAATTTTGCACTCTCTTTTGTCCCCTTTGCCTTTATACAAAGGAACAATACACGCTCTCTGCCAATCCCTAGGTACCTTACCCTCTTCCATACATTTATTAAATAATAGTACCAACCACTCCAAAATTATATCCCCACCTGCTTTTAACATTTCTATCTTTATCCCATCAATCCCAGCTGCCTTACCCCCTTTCATTCTACCCACTGCCTCACGAACTTCCCTACACCCACAACTGGCTCTTCCACACTCCTACAAGATGTTATTCCTCCTTGCCCTACACACGAAATCACAGCTTCCCTGTCTTCATCAACATTTAACAAATCCTCAAAATATTCTCTCCATCTTCCCGATACCTCTAACTCTCCATTTAATAACTCTCCTCTCCTATTTTTAACTGTCAAATCCATTTGTTCTCTAGGCTTCCTCAACTTATTAATCTCATTCCAAAACTTTTTCTTATTTTCAACAAAATTTGCTGATAACATCTCACCCACTCTCTCATCTGCTCTCTTTTACATTGCTTCACCACTCTTTTAACCTCTCTTTTCTCTCCATATACTCTTCCCTCCTTGCATCACTTCTACTTTGTAAAACCTCTCATATGCTAACTTTTTCTCCCTTACTACTCTCTTTACATCATCATTCCACCAATGCTCCTCTTCCCTCCCGCACCCACTCGCCTGTAACCACAAACTTCTGCTGAACACTCTAACACTACATTTTTAAATCTACCCCATACATTTTCGACCCCATTGCCTACACTCTCACTAGCCCATCTATCCTCCAATAGTTGTTTATATCTTACCCTAACTGCCTCCTCTTTTAGTTTATAAACCTTCACCTCTCTTTTACTTACTGATTCTATTTTCCTTGTATCCCATCTACCTTTACTCCCACTGTAGCTATAACTAAAAAGTGATCTGATATATCTGTAGCCCTCTATAAACATGTACATCCTGAAGTCTACTCAACAGTCTTTTATCTATCAATACATAGTCCAACAAACTACTGTCATTACGCCCTACATCATATCTTGTATACTTATTTATCCTCTTTTCTTAAAATATGTATTACCTATAACTAAACCCCTTTCTATACAAAGTTCAATCAAAGGGCTCCCATTATCATTTACACCTGGCACCCCAAACTTACCTACTACACCCTCTCTGCATGTTTCTCCCACTTTAGCATTTAGGTCCCCTACCACAATTACTCTCTCATTTGGTTCAAAAGTTCCTATACATTCGCTTAACATCTCCCAAAATCTCTCTCTCTCCTCTACACTCCTCTCTTCTCCAGGTGCATACACGCTTATTATGACCCACTTTTCGCATCCGACCCTTATTTTAATCCACATAATCCTTGAATTTACACATTTATATTCCCTCTTTCCTTCCATAACTGATCCTTCAACATTATTGCTACCCCTTCCTTAGCTCTAACTCTCTCAGATACTCCTGACTTAATCCCATTTATTTCTCCCCACTGAAACTCGCCTACCCCCTTCAGCTTTGTTTCGCTTAGGGCCAGGACATCCAACTTCTTTTCATTCATAACATCGGCAATCATCTCTTTCTTATCATCCGCACTACATCCACGCACATTCAGACAACCCAATTTTATAAAGTTTTTCTTCTTCTCGTTTTTAGTAGATTTGTACAGGAGAAGGGGTTACTAGCCCATTGCTCCCGGCATCTTAGTCGCCTCATACGACACGCATGGCTTACGGAGGAAAGATTCTTTTCCACCTCTTTTCCACTAGTCTTTTTAGACCCACAAATATACACTTACAAAAGCACTTACAAAAATACACTTACATAATTGTTCGAGTTTGGAGCAGTATGTAAACCGGGGGTCCACTGTATTTCTGTAATATATGTTCAATTGTATCAAATGAGACCAAAAAATGAGAATACAACCATAAAAATCATACGAAAATACACCGCAAAGTCGTTGTTTTACAAAATAAACACGGTCGCTGTTTTTCTCATTATGCACTGTGTGCTGCAGGATTTTTTTTATATAGTGCACACTTACCACACAGACCTATTCTCTCACATATAGGCCCACATTTACCGGTCACAGCTTATCTAAGTGACCTGAGCTCATGGTGACTGACAGTGGCTTCAAAGCCACCTTATATTTTATGGATAATGTACAGTGTACGTATGTGCTTTACACAACGAGAAGGATTTGTTTTATTCGTTGGAACCATGGCTAGGGCTAAAAGTGAGCAGGGCTAAAAGTATGCAGCAAGTAGTGCCACCAAACAGTAGCAGCAGGTTGGTGTGGTAACCCAAGAAATTTAAAATTATGCTAGCCAAAATTAGTGCCAGATTACTGATGAAACCGGATTACTGATTACCGGATTAGTGATGGCTGACCTGTATATTCCAAAATGAATTAGGATTATTACACTTACACAGGTGGAGGAAATGTGTGAGATTCTGAATATGAAGTTCCAGAGAATGCTTACGAAAAGGGATGCCTTGGAAATTGCAGAAAAAATCCTTAGTCAAAAGAGAAAAAAAAAAATACAACTACTACTGGATACTGAGAAGAAAAAGGTAAGAGGATCAGACAAGATAACATCATGGGTCTTGAAAGAAAGTGCAGACAAACCAAGTTATCTTCCTTGGGAAATCTTTCGAATTTCACTATAAGTGAACTGGTAAACATATTACATAAATTACTAATAAAAGAATGGACAGAAGTTAAAACCATGGCCTTGGTACATAGCAGGTCCAGCACTTTACCACTGAGCTATGAGGCTTTCAGTAGGAAGATTTCAGGAACAGAACTTGTTCTTGTTTCCATCAGTGGCACCATCTGTAACCCTATTGTCTCTTCCCACAGCCCCAGAAGCTTTGTGGTTAATCTATTCTCACACCCCTTAAAGCTACTATATGGTCTATACAGAAACATGGACAGAAGTTCTGTTTCTGAATTCTTCCTACTGAAAGCCTCATAGCTCAGTGGTAAAGCACTGGACCTGTTACATACCAGGGCCACGGTTCAAGCCCCCATCCATTCTGTTTATTTATCGACAGTCGTTTATTAAGACTTGTATCGAGTTTATACTACATTAGAGGAAAATGGGTGAAATAGAGAGAGCAAAATTCTACTAACTAAAGAAGTTAGGCTTTTAATCAGCAAATTACTCTGTATGTGTGTAGATAGACAGATAGATATAGATTTGGCAAATGAACAAATTCCACTTAATTAAATTTCATGAAAAAGTTTTAAATAGAGCTCTTCCCGAAAGACTAATCTGGAAACAAACATAGGAATAATAGGTAAACTACTACAATGAATTTGAGATTTTATGTCTGAAAGGTTCAGTACTAGCTCCATTAATGTATCTAATCTGTATGAAAATATTGTCAAAAGAAATAACCTATATGAACATGTTTGCTGATGATGACAAAATCTTATAAAAGATAGGTAATAAAAATGACTAACCCTACAGGATGACTTGGATATATGGAGTAAGTTATGGATTATAGAATCTAATGTAGATAAGTGCATGTGACTAAGTCACATAATTAGTCACATGGGTGAGTGATTTCAGGTGCATTAAAAGTGCACTGAACTGTCCCGTCCAAATACTGTATCTGAGCTGCTTTAATCTTATCTAAAGTTCCTTGTCACTCAAACACAATTTTCAAGGAATCTAAAAAATATGCTGTAGAGACAGATGGGAAGCATGGTAGAAAGAAGATTCAAACAACTAATTTACAATGTGTTAGATAGACATGTTGATACTGTATATGAAAAAATAGTCCAAAAGATCGCAATATATTTAAGAAGATAGTGCAATACATTACTAGTCTGCCATTGTACAGCAGCACAGATGGATATGCTATCAAAAAGATCATTTTTGCTTGTAAATAAATCCAATGTAAATACGTACTTCAGAAAATACCAGTGAAATATCTGAACTTATGGAGGAAGAGGTAAGAGGAACTAAAGCACATCTTGTTGTGCAGATAATTAAAGGTAAGGCATGCGACAATTATTGACAGGTGCAGACTGCTGGAAAAGGTGTTGCTAATATAACAGAGTGCTTCTACAATTAAAGAACAATTAATACCTGCAGGATGACTGAAGAGAAAGTGCTCTGAGACACTGCAGTTGGCAAGGAGAAAGTAGTGTGTAAGTGGCAGTTACTTACTTGATTACCCTCTGGTCCTTGACCTTTGATGCTGCGCCCTAGTGAATTAGACCAGTCTGCCTCTTCCCTGTATGCATCCCAGTTATACACCTTCCAGTGCAGGGCAGAATGGGCTAGGTTAGTCCCATTTGTTGTCTGGATGCCTTGACTCATTTCTGCTGCTTTATTGGAGGATTGGGGTTTGCTAGAAGCCCTGGGACCCGGGTTAGAATGGTTAGTTTGCGAGGCTTTGGTACGTAAGATATTGGTCTGAGAGCCAGTTGTTCTAGTAAGAGGTTGGTTGCTTGAAGGCCGAGGTAAAGTTGAGCTTCCACAACCAGTAACAGAAGAGGCTGAAGGAGCAGGTGAAGCATTCACAGATGAAGAAAGAGGTGTAAGTCCAACAGAACTGGGACTCGAGTGAAATCCTGGTTTTGGAGCAGCTGATGTGTATCCAGATCTCTGTAAAGAGTTAGTACCCTTTTTACTACTTGTGAGGGAAGGGCCATAAGACTGAACAATATGAGTAGAAGTCTCATTATTATGAACTGAAGATATAATAGAGCTTCTAGGGAGAGGAATAGGTTGGTTACTTGAAGGTTGTGAAGATGGTGTTATAGTGTCAAGATCATGATAGTGAATGAGAATGTTAGTAGAATGTTGAGTCATGGCCTCAAGGCTTGGGTAAAGGCTAGTAGGGAGTCCAGGCTTTTGTTGGTCATAATGTGAGCTGCAGTTACTATAGTAGGGCTCAGGACTGTCACATATGGTCGAGTTGTCATAGCTATTAAGGTCGAAACTAAAGTTCTCATAGCTATGGTGGTCGTAGCTTTTCTGTTCGTCAGGGTCTGGACTGTTGGATGTTGATGACAGCTGGTGGTGGTGGTTATAAGTATTGTCTTTACTGTTGCAATTATATTGTGAGCCGCTGGTCAGGGTTGAGTCTGCCGAGATACTCACACTGGAGCTACCAACGCTGATTCCAGAGGTCACCGATGACTGTGGACTTGGCTGTGGTCTGTGAAATGATAAAAAATATAAACATGTAGCCATACTACATGTTAACAGTAAAAATAAATTAATGTAGCAAAAAATTTATATATAAGTTGGCCTAAGCTGCTAAAAAATGTAGCTACTATTGTGTAGGAAAAATTATTTCTCACACAGTTCCTTGTCCCTACTAATACCATTCCTCTCTACTATTTTAACACACCAGCCATTTCTCAACCATTCATTCAATAGCCATCTTACTAGCAGTGTAAACATTAAAATTCAAATGACCCTTTAAACTGTAATACTGCCACTCCTCCAGAGTGCAGGCACTGTACTTTCCACCTCCAACTTGTTTTCCTGAATTCCTTCATAAATGTTACCCTCTTCAAACTAATAGCATTGTCAAGCCATAACAACAAAGCAAATACAGTGGTACCTCGACTTAAGAGCAGCCCCCAACTCGAACAATTATATAAGTGTATTTCTGTAAGTGATTTTTTTTGTAAGTGTAATTTTGGGGGTCTGAAACAGATTAATCTAATTTACATTATTCCTTATGGGAACAAATTCGTTTGGGATCGGCACTCAAACAGCCTTCTGAAACGAATTAAGCTCGTAACTCGAGGTACCACTGTATTGGGAATATGTATAAAAGTAAACCAAACTTTAGCAAATTTTCACTGAGCAAAGTTGTTTTAAGCTAGGAGACTACTAAATAAACTGGAAAAAAATTATCTTTACCTGGATTCTTAATTAATCCAATAATAAACCCAAAAGGAATATGTACTAAATATTACATCACATTTCATTAAAAATTAACAATGCAATATTACAATTCTACTTACTTTAAAACAGCTGTAAAGTGAGATCCCCTCTCATTTGTAACATTTTTCAATACAGCAGCTGAAGATGGCATATAGCCATTGCTTGATACAAAGCCTCCACTAGTTTCCTCCATGAAGGTTGAGGAATCAGGGTTAGATGCTTCATGGTCGAGAGTCGGGGAGGATCCATTAGCACTGTTAGTCACCAACGCCTTCACACTTGGGCCATTAACCATCATCGGTTTGTGGGAAGAGCTGCTTGTGAAGCTAACACAAAACAAATAGATCTTAATTTAAAGCTTGAAATTTTTTTTATAGTTTCAGTGATATAAGTATATAATGCAATTTGAAAGGTAGGGTAATTAAGGAGAAAAATCATTCACCATCATTTATTCTCTCACTTTCTCTCCAGAAGTGAATGGATACCATAATTCAAATAACCCTTCAAAATGCAACATTCACGTCTCAAAATTAATTTTAATTGGAATTCCTACACACACACACACACAGTACCCCCCTCATCACAAACTCCACCTCCACAGCAACCCCCCCCATAGCTCCCCGCCAGGTCTCCCGCTCCCCCAACTCCAACGTTCTCCCCAGACCACAGTTTTAGAAAAGAAGTTGAAGGTTTGGTATACGAATGTGGATGGAATAACAAATAAATGTGAGCAGTGGCATGAAAGAACCAAGGAGTGGCATGAAAGAACCACTCACAGAAATGAAACTTACCAGGATAACAGACAAAACCTTACCACCCAGATATTAGACCCTGAGGAAAGATAGAGGGAGCAGAGGGGGAGGAGGAGTTGCACTGCTCATTAAAAACCGATGGGGATTTGAGGAAATGGAAGAAATGGGCGAAAGGGTACTACACAGTCTGGGGGACATAAGGTAGTCATTGCAGTGATGTACAACCCACCACAGAACTGCAGGAGGTTAAGAGAAGAATATGAAGAGAGCAACAGAGCAATGGTGGACACACTAGCTGAGGTGACCAGAAGAGCTCACACAGTAGCGACCAGTGAAGCGGTAGGGCCAGGGGATATGACTCGACCCCTGCAACCACAACTAGGTGAGTACACGTAGAGCAAAGCTATTAGTTATGGGTGATTTCAATTACAAGGAGATTGAATGGGAAAACCTGGGGCCACATGGGGGTCCCAAAAAATGGAGAACCAAGATGATGGATGTGGTACTGGAAAACCTCATGCATGAACATGTTTGGGAAACTACCAGAGAGAGGTGAGGATGAACCAGCAAGACTGGACCTTGTATTCACCTTGAGTAGCTCGGACATCGAGGACATCACGTATGAAAGGTCCTTCGAAGCTAGTGATCACGTGGTTCTGAGCTTTGAGAACATAGTAGAGTTACAAGTGGAGAGGGTAACAGGAGTAGAATAGGAAAAGCCAAACTACAAGAGGGAGGACTACACAGGCATGAGGAACTTTCTGCAAAAGGTTCAGTGGGAAAGAGAATTGGTAGGAAAATCAGTAAACAAAATGATGGACTACATAATGACAAAATGCAAGAAGGCAGAGGAGAGGTTTGTTCCCAAGAAAACAGAAATAATGGAAAAATCAGACCAAGCCCTTGGTTTACCCAAAGGTGTAGGGAGGCAAAAACTAAGTACAGGACTCAGGAAAATAAACAGATTAGTCAAAGAGCCAGAAACGAGTATGCACAGATAAGGAGGGAGGCCCAGCGACAGTACAAAAACGACATAGCATCGAAAGTCAAATCTGACCTGAAGTTGTTGTATAGCCACATCAGGAGGAAGACAACAGTAAAGAACCAGGTAATCAGGCTGAGGAAGGAAGGTGGGGAGCTCACAAGAAACGAACAAGAAGTATGTGAAGAGCTCAACATGAGATTTAAGGAAGTATTTACAGTGGAGACAGAAAGGACTCCAGGAAGTCAGAATAGGGGAGTACACCAACAAGGGATATTCCAACAAGTGCTGGATGAAATACACACAACCGAGGAGGTGAACTAGCTGCTAAGTTAACTTGATACCTCAAAGGTGGTGGGACCAGACATCTCTCCTTGGGTCCTTAGAGAGGGAGCAGAGATGCTGTGTGTGCCACTAAAAACAATTTTCAATACAGCCATTGAAACTGGGCAACTATACCTGAGGTATGGAGGATGGAAAATGTACTCCCCAATTTCTAAGAAAGGAGACAGACATGAGACACAAAACTACAGACCAGTGTCACTGATGTGTATAGTATGCAAAGTCATGGAGAAGATTATCAGGAGGAGAGTGGAGCACCTAGAACAAAACAACCAACATGGATTCAGGGAAGGAAAATCCTGTGTCACAAACCTACTGGAGATTTATGACAAGGTAAAGGATGTAAGACATTAGAAGGAGGGGTGGATTGCATTTTCTTGGACTGCAAGAAGACCTACAACACAGTTCCTCACAAGAGATTAGTGCAAAAGCTAGAGGATCAGACATGCATAACAGAAACGGAACTGCAATGGATCAGAGTATACCAGACAGGGAGGCAACAACGAGTCATGGTAAGTGACTAGGTGTCAGAGTGGGTGCCTTTGATGAGCGGGGTTCCACAGGGGTCAGTCCTAGGACCAGTGCTATTTTTGGTATATGTGAATGACATGACAGAAGGGATACTCAGAAGAGTCCCTGTTTGCAGATGAAAAGTTAATGAGGAGAATTAAATTGGATGAGGATCAGGCAGGACTACAAGGAGACCTGGACAGGCTGCAAGCCTGGTTCAGCAATTGGCTCCTTGAATTTAACCCTGCCAAATGCAAAGTCATGAAGATCAGGGAAGGGCAAAGAAGACTGCAGATAGAGTACAGGCTAGGTGGCAAAAGACTGCAAACCTCACTCAAGGAAAAGGATCTTTGGGCGAGTATAATACCGAGCACATCTCCTGAGGCGCACATCAACCAGATAACTGCTGCAGCATATGGGCGCCTGGCAAACCTGAGAATAGCGTTCTGATATCTCAGTAAGGAATTGTTCAAGACTCTGTACACCGTATACGTGAGGCCCATACTGGAGTATGCAGCACCAGTTCAGAACCCACACCTAGTCAAGCACGTCAAGAAATTAGAGAAAGTGCAAAGGTTTGCAAGAAGACTAGTTCCAGAGCTAAGGGAAATGCCCTGTGAAGAATGGTTAAGGGAAATCGGCCTGACGACACTGGAGGACAGGAGGGGTAGGGGAGACATGATAATGACATACAAAATACTGCGAGGAATTGACAAGGTGGACAGAGACAGGATGTTCCAGAGATGGGACACAGAAACAAGGGGTCACAATTGGAAGTTGAAGACTCAGATGAGTCAAAGAGATGTTAGGAAGTATTTCTTTGGTCATACCTGGAATATACCTGGAGAGTTTCTCAGGGGTCAACGCCCCCACGGCCTGGTCTGTGACCAGGCCTCATGATGGATCAGGCCTGATCAACCAAGCTGTTACTGTTGGCCACACGCAACCCGACATACGAACCACAGCCCAGCTGGTCAGGTACTGACTTAAGGTGCCTGTCAGCCCTTCTTGAAGACAGCCAGGGGTCTTTTTTTTTAATTTACCCTTATGTATGCTGGGAGGGAGTTGAACAGTCTTGGGCCCCTGACACCTATTGTGTTGTCTCTTATCGTGCTAACAGCACTCATGCTTTTCATTGTGGGGATGTTGCATCGTCTGCCGAGTCTTTTGCTTTCATAGGGAGTGATTTTTGTGTGCAAATTTGGTACTAATCCCTCTAGGATTTTCCAAATGTATATAATCATGTATCTCTCCCGCCTGCATTCTAGGGGGTACAGGTTGAGGAAGTTCAAGCGATCCCAGTAATTGAGGTGTTTTATTGCACTTGTGTGTGCTGTAAAGGTTCTCTGTACATTTTCTAGGTCAGCAATTTCACCTGCCTCAAAAGGAGCTATTAGTGTACAGCAATATTTCAGCCTAGATAGAACAAGCGACCTGCTATGTACCGCAATCAGCCCTACTCACACTATACTATTCACTCATCTATCCTTACCTCACCTATGCCATATGTGCTTGGGGATCAACAGCGACAACTCACCTAAAATCAATATTAACTCAACAAAAAGCCGCAGTAAGAATTATCACGCAATCCAATCCCAGGCAACACCCCCCCCCCACTCTTCAAAGACCTAAATTTACTCGCTGTCCAGAACATCCACACTTACTACTGTGCAACCTACATGTACAGAACCATAAATTCCAATATTAACCCTGAACTAAAACACTTTCTCGATAGTTGTGACAGGACCCATAGACACAATACCAGACACAAAAATCTCTATGACATTCCACGTGTCCGGCTAAATCTATACAAACGTTCAATGTACATTAAAAGGCTTAAAATCTGGAACTCCCTACCTGAAAACTCCAAAACTGCAGACTCAGACTCAGCCACCATTTTCAACACTATCATCAAAAAACATCTTATCTCACTAACACACCCCACCATCACCTAAACACACGAAAACCACTGATTCACGCACACACACACACACACAATTCAATCCCACCAAATGCAAAGTCACGAAGATCGGAGAAGGGCAAAGAAGACCGCTGACAGAGTACAAGCTAGGCGGACAAAGGCTACAAACCTCGGCAAAGGAGAAAGACCTTGGGGTGAGTATAATGCCAAGCACGTATCCGGAGGCACACATCAACCAGATAACTGCGGCAGCATATGGGCGACTGGCAAACCTAAGATTAGCGTTCCGTTACCTTAACAAGGAATCGTTCAAGACACTGTACACCGTGTACGTCAGGCCCATACTAGAATATGCAGCACCAGTCTGGAACCCACACCTGGTCAAGCACGTAAAGAAACTAGAGAAAGTGCAAAGGTTTGCGACAAGGTTAGTTCCACAACTCAGGGGTCTGTTCTATGAAGAAAGGTTGAGGGAAATAGGACTAACAACACTGGAGGAAAGAAGGGTCAGAGGAGACATGATAACAACATACAAAATACTGAGGGGAATCGACAAGGTAGACAGTGACAGGATGTTCCAGAGAGGGAACACAGAAACAAGGGGACACAACTGGAAGCTGAAGACTCAGATGAGTCAAAGGGATGTTAGGAAGCATTTCTTCAGCCACAGAGTAGTCAGGAAGTGGAATAGTCTAGAGAAAGATATAGTGGAGGCAGGAACCATACATAGTTTTAAGACGAGGTATGATAAAGCTCATGGAGCAGGGAGAGCAGAGACCCAGTAGCGGACAGCGAAGAGGCGGGGCCAGGAGCTGAGTCTCGACCCCTGCAACCACAATTAGGTGAGCAATTAGGTGAGTACACACACACATCTTTTAGTGCTCTGCGAATTTAAGTGTTTTTGAGGGCTACCCAAGGATACTGCAGGGGTCATCAAGTGTGTCAGGGTAGTGAACAACCCTTGAAGTGATTTACGAGTTGCCCTGAGCCACATAAGTGCGGGGAGAGCCACAATTTTATAAGTGAAGTTCAAATTGATATCTGGTGGCGGGGTCAGAGTGGGAAGGCCTAGTGTGCTCCAGGCGACGTTGCCACATGTATCTCCCAAGGTATTAAAGTGAAATTAATATGTGACAAGTGAAAGAAATACAGTGAATAGGTTATATTATATATCAACAAGAAACAAAAGTGGATATACGCCAGAACACCTCATCGACTTGGACAATCTACAGGATACTACAGGCTGCTACAGGCTGCATCGCAAGTACATCTCACCTATGCGTGGTTTTCAGGGAGTCGGGTGTAAATTCCAATTACCTAACCACCAAGCTGTTTGTGAACGGTCAACTCTCATAGTACGATAAGGAATAGGATACCAAGTACTTGGTAACGAATAGCAATTGGTAATTTCTAGTAGAAAAGGGCGAGCAGACAGGTGAAGCATAGAATACATTAACTGGTAGATCAGGCGTAAGTCAGGTCAGGCCAGGTAGAGGAGCACTGTAGACGACCTCGCAGACCCCACATACACACTCATACACCATAACACACAATTTCACTACTACTTTTCACACACTTAATAAACCCACACACATATAGTTCCACACACACACACACACACACACACACACACAATGATCACACACACAGCATAGAATACATTAACTGGTAGATAAGGCGTGAGTCAAGTTACACCAGGTAGAGGAGCACTGCAGACGTGCCACTTGCAAACTCCACATACACACCTATACACCATAACACACAATTTCACCACTACTTTTCACAAAACCCACACACACACACATACATACACACACATACATACACACACATACATACACACGCGGGGCCAGGAGCTGAGTCTTGACCCCTGCAACCACAATTAGGTGAGTACACACACACACACAAAACTAACACACACACAAAACTAACACACAATACTGGAGGAAGGAAGTAACACCACTGGCAGAAAACTAACACACACACACGAAACTAACACACACACGAAACTAACACACACACACACACACACACACACAGACCTGGACAAGCTTGACATCTAGTCTAGCAACTGGCTTCTCGAATTTAATCCCACCAAATGCAAAGTCATGAAGATCGGAGAAGAGCAAAGAAGACCGCTGACAGAGTACAGGCTAGGTGGACAAAGGCTACAAACCTCATCTAAGGAGAAAGACCTTAGGGTGAGTATAACGCCAAGCACGTCTCCGGAAACACACATCAACCAGATAACTGCGGCAGCATATGGGCGACTGGCAAACCTAAGATTAGCGTTCCGTTACCTTAACAAGGAATCGTTCAAGACACTGTACACCGTGTACATCAGGTCCATACTAGAGTATGCAGCACCAGTCTGGAACCCACACCTGGTCAAGCACGTCAAGAAATTAGAGAAAGTGCAAAGGTTTGCGACAAGGCTAGTTCCACAACTCAGGGGACTGTCCTATGAAGAAAGGTTGAGGGAAATAGGACTAACAACACTGGAGGACAGAAGGGTTAGAGGAGACATGATAACGACATACAAAATACTGCGGGGAATCGACAAGGTAGATAGTGACAGGATGTTCCAGAGAGGGAACACAGAAACAAGGGGGCACAACTGGAAGCTGAAGACTCAGATGAGTCAAAGGGATGTTAGGAAGCATTTCTTCAGCCATAGAGTAGTCAGGAAGTGAAATAGTCTAGCGAACGATACAGTGGAGGCGGGAACCATACATAGTTTTAAGACAAGGTATGATAAAGCTCATGGAGCAGGGAGAGCAGAGACCCAGTAGCGGACAGCAAAGAGGCGGGACCAGGATCTGAGTCTCGACCCCTGCAACCACAATTAAGTGAGTACACACACACAAAACTAACACACACACACATACACATACAGGCCCACACAGACTCTTTCCCCCTGCTCCCTCCCCCTACCTCTCCCCCACTCCCTTCCCTGAACCCTCCCTCTCCCACCCTCCTCCCCCTCTCCCTCTCCCATTCTCTCTCCACCCCTCCTCCACTCCTCATATTCCCTCCTCTTTCCCCCTCCCCACCTCTCTTCCATTTGCCCACTGTCTTCAGTTTCTCCTCTCCCTCCCTCCACCCCCACACAAACACTCAGGCAATCACACCACAAAACAACCACACAGAAATACATAGTTTTTCACTCTGTGGCATCTTAAAAAAAAAAATGGGGTACCAGAGAGCAGGACGGAAAACTAGGGGACTGGAGGATGAGTCTGGGAAGGAAGATTGGGCAGCAGAGCTCATGAAAAGAGAACATGAGTGGGGAAGGAAGCTAGAGGAGCTTAGCATGAAAATGGAGGAGATGATAGCTGCAGAAAGCAAGAAAATGGAGGAGAGGATAGCTGCAGAAAGCAGGAAGTGGGAGAAGCAAGTCACAATAGCAGAGGCTAAGATACAGAGATTAGAAGAGGAGCTGAAAAATTTGAAACAGCCTAAAGAACTAAAAAGCAATATGGACATGGTATCAGAAACTGCTACCTCAGACACAAAGAAGGGGACTGTAGAGAACGGAAAGAAACTGTATGCAGAGGCCATATCAGACCATCGTGGAGCCCAAGAAAAAGAGAGGATCACATCAGGAACAATCGAGGGGAGTGTAGAAAAAGGGAGAGCTAAGCTATACGTAGAAGCCCTAACAGACCACAGCAGTGCACAGGGAAAGTTAAGAAGGGAAAGTGACAAGCCACTGGGCCAAGGGATAACAGAAAGTGAAGAGATTGAAGAAAGGATAGCTGCAATGGAGGCAACTAAATCGAATCAGGGGTTACATAGGGACAGGCAGTGGGAGAATGAGAGAGATCAGTCTTTGTTTATGGGCTCCCGGAAGCTGAAGGGAAAACTTATGAAGCAAGAAGACATGGAGAGAAAAAAAGCAATTGAAAACATCATGAAAGCAATAGGAGAAGATGACATGACCCAGCTGGCAAATTTTCTGAGAATAGGGGGGTTTGCAAGAGGAAGAATCCGGCCAGTCAAAGTGATTTTCAAGACAGAATTGACTTGAAACAGGATCCTGCAGGAGAAAGCAAGACTAAAGGATATATCAGAGTACCAGAGGGTGTATCTCGACTGCGACAGAACACAAAAAGAAAGACAGAAACTGAAAGAGAGGGTACAGAGACAAAAGGAGGAAAGAGAGATGGACATGCGAACCCAGACTCAGGAGGAAGCCCAAATACAATCACTTTCAGATGTCCCCCAACCTGGACAACCCCAATGCAGCCAAACAATCTAACCCAAAACACACATGCCATACCCAATGCTTCCAAACACCTCATTACAAACTCCACCTTCACACCCACCACCCATAGTTCCTCATCAGGTCCCCCACTTTCCCAACCCCAACGTACCCCCCAGACTACGGTATTAGAAAAGAAGTTGAAGGTTTGGTATACAAATGCAGATGGTATAACAAATAAATATAAGGAGTGGCATGAAAGAATAAAGGATACATCCCCAGACATAATAGCACTCACAGAAACGAAACTCACCAGGATGATAACAGATGCAATCTTTCCACCCGGATATCAAATCCTCAGGAAAGATAGAGGGAGCAGAGGGGAAGGAGGAGTTGCACTGCTCATTAAGAACCGGTGGGGATTTGAGGAAGTGGAAGGAATGGATGGAATGGGCGAAAGGGACTACATAGTAGGAACAATTCAGTCTGAGAGCCATAAGGTGGTAATTGCTGTAATGTACAACCCGCCACAGAACTGCAGAAGGCCAAGAGAAGATTACGACGAGAGTAACAGAGCAATGGTAGACACACTAACCGAGGTGGCCAGAAGAGCCCACATGGGGAGAGCAAAGTTACTAGTTATGGATGCTTTCAATCACAAGGAGATTGACTGGGAAAACCTGGAGCCACATGGAGGTTCTGAATCATGGATAGCCAAGATGATGGCTGTGGTACTGGAAAACCTCATGCATCAACATGTTAGAGACACTACCAGAGAGAGAGGTGAGGATGATCCAGCAAAACTAGACCTAATATTCACCTTGAGTAGTTCGGACATCGAGGATATCACGTATGAAAGGCCCCTTGGAGCTAGTGATCATTTGGTTCTGCGTAATGTCAAAGACCTGGGAGTGATCATGTCAGAGGATCTCACCTTCAAGGAACATAACACCGTAGCAATCGCATCTGCTAGAAAAATGACAGAATGGATAATGAGAACCTTCAAAACCAGGGATACCAAGCCCATGTTGACACTTTTCAGGTCGCTTGTTCTATCTAGGCTGGAATATTGCTGCACACTAACTGCACCTTTCAAGGCAGGCGAAATTGCTGACCTAGAAAATGTGCAGAGAACCTTCACGGCATGCATAACTGCGATAAACCACCTCAATTACTGGGAGCGTTTGAAGTTCCTAAACCTGTACTCCTAGAACGCAGGTGGGAGAGATACATTATATATACACGTGGAAAATTCTCAAGGGATTAGTACCAAACTTGCACACGAGTCACTCCCTACGAAGCAAAAGACTCGGCAGGCGATGTAACATCCCCCAACAAAGCAGGGTGCCACTAGCATGTTGAGAGACAACACAATAAGTGTCAGGGCCCAAGACTGTTAAACTGCCTCCCAGCATACATCAGGGGATTACCAACAAACCCTGGCTGTCTTCAAACAGGCACTGGACAGGCACCTAAAGTCGGTACCTGACCAGCCAGGCTGTGGTTGTCGTTGGACTGCGTGCGGCCAGCAGTACAGCCTGGTTGATCAGGCTCTGACCCAACATGAGGCCTGGTCACAGACCGTGCCGCAGGGCGTTGACCCTGGAACTCTCTCAGGTATACTACAGGTATAGTTGAGCTGCAAGTGGAGAGGAGCAGGAATAGGAAAGGAGAAACAAAACTACAAAGGGGGACTAACAGGCATGAGGAATTTCCTACAAGACATTCAGTGGGAGAGAGAATTGGCAGGAAAAACAGTAAAGAAATGATGGAATATGTGACAACCAAATGCAAAGAGGCAGAGGAGAGGTTTGTCCCCAAGGAAACAGAAGTAACAGGAAGACCAGAACGAGTCCTTGGTTCCCCCAAAAGGGTGTGGGAGGAAAAAACTAAGTGCACTAGAGAATGGAAAAAGTACAGAAGACAAAGGACCCAGGAAAATAAGAGATTAGCCGAAGAGCCAGAAACGAATATGCACAGGTAAGAAGGAGGCTCAGCGACAATACGAAAATGATATAGCATCAAAAGTCAAGTCTGACCCAAAGCTGTTGTATAGCCACATGAGGAGGAAAACACAGTCAAGGACCAGGTAATCAGGCTGAGGTAGGAAGGTGGGGAGTTCACAAGAAATGACCAAGAGGTATGTGAGGAGCTCAACATGAGATTTAAGAAGTATTTACAGAGGAGACAGGAAGGACTCCAGGAATTCAGAATAGGGAGGTATACCAACAAGTGCTGGATGAAATACACACAACCGAGGAGGAGGTGAAGAAGCTGTTATGTGAACTCGATACCTCAAAGCGGTGGGACCTGACAACATTTCTCCGTGGGTCCTAGAGAGGAGCAGAGATGTTAAGTGTGCCACTAACAAAAATCTTAACACATCCATTGAAACTGGGCAACTACCTGAGGTGTGGAAGATGGCAAATGTAGTCCCAATTTTTAAGAAAGGAGACAGACACGAGGCATTAAACTACAGACCTGTGTCACTGACGTGTATAGTATGCAAAGTCATGGGAAGATCATCAGGAGAAGAGTGGTGGAACACTTAGAAAGACACAAGCTTATAAACGACAACCAGCACGGTTTCAGGAAGGAAAATCCTGTGTCACAAACCTACTGGAGTTTATGACAAAGTAACAGAAGTAAGACACGGAGAGAGGGTGGATAGACTGCATTTTCTTGGACTGCAAGAAGGCGTTCGACACAGTTCCTCACAAGAGGTTAATGCAAAAGCTAGAGGATCAGGCACACATAACAGGAAAGGCACTGCAATGGATCAGAGAATATCTGACAGGGAGGCAACAACGAGTCATGGTACGTGACGAGGTGTCAAATGGGCACCTGTGACGAGTTGGGTTCCACAAGGGTCAGTCCTAGGACCTGTACTGTTTTTGGTATATGTGAATGACATAATGGAAGGGATAGACTCAGAAGTGTCCCTGTTTGCAGATGATGTGAAGTTAATGAGAAGAATTAAATCAGTTGAGGATCAGGCAGGACTACAAAGAGACCTAGACAGGCTACACGCCTGGTCAGTAAATGGCTCCTTGAATTTAACCCTGCCAAATGTAAAGTCATGAAGATCGGGGAAGGGCAAAGAAGACCATAGACAGAGTATAATCTAGGTGGCCAAAGACTGCAAACCTCACTCAAGGAAAAGATCTTGGGGTGAGTATAATACCAAGCACATCTCCTGAGGACACATCAATCAGATAACTGCTGCAGCATACAGGCAGCTGGCAAACCTAAGAATAGCGTTCCAATACCTGACTAAGGAATCGTTCAAGACTCTGTACACCATATACATCAGGCCCATACTGGAGTATGCAGCACCAGTTTGGAACCCACACCTGGTCAAGCACGTTGGGAAATTAGAGAAAGTGCAAAGGTTTGCAACAAGACTAGTCCCAGAGCTAAGGGGATTGTCCTCGAAGAAAGGTTAAGGAAATCGGTCTGCGACACTAGAGGACAGGAGGGTTAGGGGAGACATGATAACGACATATAAAATACTGCGAGGAATAGATAAGGTGGACAGAGACAAGATGTTCAGAGAGGGGACACAGAAACAAGGGTCACAGTTGGAAGTTGAAGACTCCTATGAGTCAAAGGGATGTTAGGAAGTATTTCTTCAGTCATAGAGTTGTCAGGAAGTGGAATAGCCTAGAAAGTGACGTAGTGGAGGCAGGAACCATACATAGTTTTAAGACGAGGTTTGATAAAGCTCATGGAGCAGGGAGAGAGGACCTAGTAGCAATCAGTGAAGAGGCAGGGCCAGGAGCTATGACTTGACCCCTGCAACAACAAATAGGTGAGTACATCCTCCTCATCTACACCAGCACTGACCCAAAGGACAGTAAACATAAAATCCCAAATATAGCTATTGTCTAATAAATCTGAAACTAGTCTTAATTTGCCTGATATACTCCAATATTGAAGCTTTAATAGAAACTGTGTAACATGCCAAGACAAAACCATTCTTATTACTAAATACAGTGGCCCCCAGTATGAACACCGGAATCGTATAATTATGTAAGTATAATATTGTAAGTGCTTGTGGAAGTGTATTTTGGGGGCCTGAAATAGACTAACCTACATGACATTATTCCTTAAGGGAGTAAATTCGTTCAGTAATGGTACTTGAACAGGCTTCTGGGATGAAGTTTTTACGTTACTCGGGGTCCCTGTGCCTCACTATTGTAAATCTATTTAATCATTTGAAATTTGTACTCATCTGTAATTTCTAATACAATCTAGTTATCCTGAACTACCTCACTTTTTAAATCTATTTAATCATTTGAAATTTGTATTCATATGTAATTTGTAATATAGATTAAGAACTAGTATTAAGTCTGCCCGAAATGCCTAGCATGCCCAGGCATGCTAGGCATGCTACGGCCATCTTTGTAATTATTGAAGAGTGTCATCATGGGCTTGGCATCCCTAGTTCTGAAGGTTCTATTAAATCCTGTCATTTTTTAGCAGATGTGATTGATACAATGTTGTGGTCTTTGAAAGTGAGATCCTCTGACATTATCACTCCCAGGGCTTTTACATTAGTTATTCGCTCTATTGTGTGGTTGGAATTTGTTTTATACTCTGATACAGTTTTAAATTCCTCATGTTTTTCGTATCAGAGTAATTGAAATTTCTCATCATTGAACTTCATATTATTTTCTGCGTACATGGTCAAGAACGTCAAGAAATTAGAGAAAGTGCAAAGGTTTCCAAAAAGACTAGTTCCAAAGCTAAGGGGCATGTCCTACAAAAAAAGGTTAAGGGAAATCGGCCTGACAACACTGGAGGACAGAAGGGTTAGGAAAGACATGATAACGACATACAAAATACTGCAAGCAATTGACAAGGTGGACAGAGCAGGATGTTCCATAGATGGGACACAGAAACAAGGGGTCACAATTGGAAGTTGAAGACTCAGATGAGTCAAAGTGATGTTAGGAAGTATTTCTTTAGTCATAGAGTTGTCAGGAAGTGGAAGAGTCTGATAAGTGATGTAGTGGAGGCAGGAACCATACATAGTTTTAAGACTGTTTTAAGACTAATAAAAATACAAATGATGCCATTATACACATGTTAGAAATAATTTACACCGCTCTTGAGAAAAAGAAATCCCAGTGGGAATCTTCATTGATTTACGTAAAGCTTTTGATACAGTTGACCAGGATCTGTACACCTAAAATGATCACTATGGTATAAAGGGCACTCCCTCAACTACCTAAAATCATACCTTAGCAACAGAAACCAATATGTGTACACAAATGGAGCTAGCTCTACCGTGCAAACTATTACAGTAGGTGTCCCACAGGGAAGTGTTCTTGGCCCACTTCTCTTTCTCATTTACATTAACGACCTATCAAATGCATCTCAACTACTCGCCCAGACATACTAGCCAACACTGTAAATACTGAATTGCAGAAAATATCTACCTGGATGATGACCAACAAACTTATTCTTGGGAACAGAGCTACAAACGCACCACTAAACATAATGATAAACGGGTCCCCTATCACAAAACTCACAGAGGGAAAATTCTTAGGAATCCATCTTGACAGTGGCCTCAAATTTCATACACATATACAACAAATTTCCAAGAAAGTCTCAAGGACCGTGGGAATACTATCCAAGATACGGTACTATGTTCCACAACCAGCTCTCCTTACCTATATCACTCACTCATTTACCCCTACCTCACCTATGGAATCTGCGGATGGGGCTCTACATCAATAACTCATCTCAGACCACTAATAACACAACAAAAGGCAGCAGTTAGAATGATAACACATTCACAATCCAGACAACATACTCCACCAATTTTCAAAAATCTAAACTTACTCACCATACAAGACATTCATACTTTACTGTGCCTACACATACATAGAACACTTTATGCAAATATTAACCCACCACTCCAAACTTCTCCTTACCAATTTTAACAGGACACATGACCATAACACTAGACACAGATCACTCCTCAATGTTCCTGTGTCCATCTAACACTATGTAAAAACTCAATGCATATAAAAGGCACGAAATTTGGAATTCATTACCTCTCATTGCCAAGAAACCCTGCCTGTACCCCAATTCAAAAGATGCTAAAAAAACCTTCTCACCCAAACCTAAATGCTCAATATCAAACACTCCCAACAAAGTAGAATAATCACTTAAATGTAAAAACCTGTTATGAATAATAATACATTGATATGTTCAACTTATATTCAAACTTTATAACATAGATACACAATTATACTTATTATATACATTATCAACCATAATTTTTACCATGTAGTCTAAGTAGTCCTAAGCTGCATTATTAAACTCACTTCAGGCCAGTATGTCCATCATTGCTCTCACTGAAACATGGTTAAAGCCTCATACTATAGATATATATGCCATTCCTGGTTACACAGCCATACACAATTGTCGGCCAGACCAACAAGGAGGTGGCACAGCTATGTTCTTCTCAGACCAGCTTGAATGTATTAACAATACTTGCACAAAGAGATGAACATGGAGAATTATAATACAGTGGACCCCCGCTATTCGAATTTAATCCGTTCCAGGAGCTAGTTCTCACGCGAAATGTTAGTGGCGATTTAATTTTCCCATAAGAAATAATGGAAATACAATTAATCCGTTCCTGCTGTCAGGAGGCATGACAAAATAGTACTTCACTGTGAAGCTATTATCAACTCGACAGCTTATTTATCTATCACAATTCATCTAATATGACATAATAAACAATATAAATAACATAAAAACTGATATACACTCTAGAATGAATAAAATATGTATGTCATTACAAATGTGGTGGCTGGGAAGGATGGTGGTGGCGGGCATTCTCGCTACAGCTGTGAAAACATCTTCCCATTCTTTCCTCCTTCAGACGTGTTAGTATAAGAAGAAAACGGAGTTTGTAATGCTAAGTGCATTATTGTCAGCTTCAGGATTGAACAGAATTCGTACGTGTCAGGCTGGTAACAGCAACAACTGGTTTGTTTACAAAACTCCCTCCCGAACCTTCATTTAATCTTGTTTACTCACCACTGTCTCTACCACCACTGCCTCTACCACCACTGCCTCTACCACCACTGCCTCTCACCACTGCCTCAACCAACGCCTCTACCATTGCCTCAACCACTGCCTCTACCACCACTGCCTCTACCACCTC